>BGNK01004670.1:38797-63854 GCA_003297005.1 Symbiodinium sp. clade A Y106 | reverse complement strand
CCATGCTGTGTTACCCGCACCGGGCGGTGTGTGCTGAGTTGCGGAAATCATAAACGAATTAAGAGAAAAGGCGGCGTGGTCGGTGCCGGCACAGCCCAGAAAAACTTTCAAAGGGGGCGTGCCAGGCACAAAAGACCCGAGGAACCACTCTGGAAGCAACTCAAAAGAGGAGTGGTCCTTGGAGGCCGCTTCAGGCGTGCACCAGCCAGCCTTTCAGGCCGGGGGCGGTGTGCTCTGGGAGCTGACGGCTTTGCCTTTGCCAGCTGCTTTCGCAGCGCTTCCGGCTGCAGATGCAAGCAGATCCTCCGCTGAGTTGGCGGTGTGGTCTGGGACGGCTGGTTTGCCACAAAAGGTGGCCACTTCGTAGCTTCCAACCTTTTCGTTCGGCTGGTTGCATTTATCGCACAGCTCGTCCCAAACGAACGCAACCTTGTCCACACCAACAAACTCCAACTCAAAGGGGTATGGTGAAAAAGAGGACTGGTGCAAAAGGGCCTGTGNGTTCGGCTGGTTGCATTTATCGCACAGCTCGTCCCAAACGAACGCAACCTTGTCCACACCAACAAACTCCAACTCAAAGGGGTATGGTGAAAAAGAGGACTGGTGCAAAAGGGCCTGTGACCAGTGCTTGCGGCCGTGGCCGAACTCGGTCCCAGTCCCTCCTGCTGCTGCCTTCTGGCGGGAGGTGTGGTACGCTTGGCGTTCCATATCATCCAGTTCGAGCTGGTTGCCCCAAACTGTCTGATTCCACTTTTCAGCCCATAGGGTTTCTTCACCCCCGTCCTTTTCGACAGGCGGGCCGTTGAGAATGGCAGCAAACTCCTGTACAACTTCAAGCCTGCCCTTAAAAGCGCGGCCCTTTTCCTCATAAAAGAGGCGGGCCCAGGCGGTGTGGTCAGGCTTGAAGTCCCGCTCATCCGTTGGCATCATCAACGTGAGCGTTTTCCATAAAATAGTCAACCGCTTGCCCTGGGTCTCTGGGTGTGCATTGCAGGCTGCAATAAGCACACGCAGCGGAGTTTCAAGCTTCCGCTGCCACTGCGGTGTGAAAGGAGAGACCCGTACATGCTTGTTGGGCTGCGGTGTGTTCTGATCTATGTACAATGGCATGCCCGACGTTCCGCCGTAGCGCCTCAAAAAGGCAGACCGGAGGTCCCACGACTTAAAACTCAGGAGCGTCATGCCACTGAAAAACCCGGCCTTCTGCGGCACCGTGACCGGGTCAGTGGATAGCACATTGAACCAGAAGCTCGCGAAGCCATTCGGGGAGAGCGCGGTGTGGTCGTAGTTCTGTGCCAGAAGACCACGTGCTTGGAGGTAGGTGACGATCTCGGGCGTGTTTCCAAAGCATCCATCCCAGCATGTACTCCCTCTGCTGCGGTGTGAAGCCGTTGGGCCACCCAGTGGTGACCAACTGTAGGCCGGCCGCATGCTTCTGCGCGGCCCTGTTGTCGGCCACCATGAACTGCAGTTCCTTTTGGCAGCTAAAGGTGTGGTCGTGGACCGTCTTGATAGCTGCCTCCAACTGCGCCACCATCCCAAACATCTCCGGACGTACCACGGCCTTGTGGTAGGACTTGACAATGTTGAGGACGTCGCCGGCGGTGTGGATGGGCTGGGCGAGGAACTGCTGAACCTGGGCCGGGTCATTGATATTGTATCCAAGACCGGCTGCGGTTGCTTGGGCAGCGGTGTGATCTTCCAGGATCACCGGCTGCACCAATGGCTGTGTAGGCGGCGCCTGGGGGTTCGACGGTTGCTGCTCGTGCTGTCCCATAGTCTCGTCGGTACCGAGCGGTGTGGTCAGGCCGCTCATCTCCGGTGTTGGCGGACCACGTTTCGCGCGACCAGATCCGGTAAAAAACATGCTCTGCGCTGCTACCACTGCCGGGTTATTCATCTCAGCACGGCTGCGTTCGTACTGCTCAGCCATGGCTCACGAGGTGTGGTCAAAATGACCGGGGTGAAAACTGCAAAAGAGGGCGGCGTGCACCGTGCACCTGGCAGCCGAGATGCCTTGCAGCGGCATTTAGGGGCGAAGGAATCAGGAGTTGGGCTGGGTGGGATACTTAAAGCAGGGTGCGGGCATGGAGTGCTGTGCTTGGGATGGAACATTGAGGGCCTGAAAAGGAGAAATGAAGGATCTCTGATGTAGGGCATCCTGTTTGGCACTCCACCCTGCGTTTTCGGAGCCGTTTACAACATGAGCTAAACCGTAAGCCCTAAACCGCAAACCCTAAGAAATAACCGGACCCCTAAGCCCTAAAGAAGCCCTAGAGCCCAGTCCCCTTAAGCCTATAGCCTAAGTCCGGTGTACAGTTCGCCGATCATTAAGCCCTACGTAAAGTGCTAGAGTAACCCGAAACTCTGAAACCCTAAACCCTGAAACCTTAAACCAGCAAGCTCTAAATCAGTCGTAAGCTTTGAATCCTGAGTGGTAATCTGGCGGGGTGCGCAAACTTCGAACTCTACAATCGCCCCGCAAACCCCAGCTTCCTACAGAGTCTGACGCTCGATGAGCAGGCTTTGTGGTCGAGCAGTACTAGGCGCATGGCTCACAGCGCCGGTCGCACATCGTCACCTGTTCGAATGGAAGGTCTCGAGGCTTGCAGATGTTTATAAGGAGACCTCGGGGCCTTGAGGATAAGAGTAGGGTTCGGGTTTAGGGTTTAGGGTTTAGGGTATCTGGTAGTACAGGGTCTGCAAGGAGGGACTACTACCCGAGACCCTAAACCCTGTACTCCAAAGCCCTAACCCCAAACCCTAAAATCCTGAACAACTGAAACCCTAAATCCCTAAATTACTAAAACCCTAAATCCTACCAGGGCTTTCTGAGCTGGCACTGAGGACGACTTGGAGGTCGAACTTCGGAGGTCCGTCTAAGAAGCGGGGCCCGGCGTGCACAGAAGATTCGGAAACATGTAGAGCTTAGGGTTAGGGTTTAGGGTTTAGGGTTAAGGTTTAATATACCTAAACCCCCAAAAGTAGGTAAAATAATGGACTAACACCTGTAAAAGGCCATTGAACTACATACTTCTGGCACCTAGGTAGGGTTTAAAGTACAGGGTTAGGGTTTAGGGCTTAGATATAGAGGCCGACAAGTAATTACTCTAAGGGTCTTTGAAGGGCCACTACCAGGCTCAATGGTGCAGAGGCCTCACAGTAATTGGAATACCGTTCCCTTAAGTCCCAAGGTTCCTTACAGGCTCAAAACATCTAGGGGCCTTCGATACTTAGGATAGGGTTCTAGGGTGCGTTGTGCACCTAAAACCCAAACCTCTAAGCCTCCAAACCCTTAACCCCAGACCCAACCCCCAAACAGCCTACACCCCGTCCGGTCGCCTGAACATCTGGTACAACGACCTGGGAGTACCTGGGCCGGTGACCTATGGTTCTTCCTTGACTTGGATCCCCTAAGCACCCTGTAATAACTTAGGGTTTAGGGTTTCAAACACGTTCTATATTCGTTACTAGAGCGTAATTTGGGGTCTAGCAGAGGGCAGTAAGGGGGTTTGACAAGGCTCAGGATTTATGTTTAGGGTTTTGCGGATTATAAGGGTCAATGAAGTATACCTCAACCTACCAAAACCAACTTTTGAACAGGGGCCCTACAAAGTCGATATTGGGGCTTGCTATAAGAATGTGGGTGGTTGTCAAAATTATGGTCCTTTTCTGGGTCCCTCGTATGATTCGGGACCTATTACTTAGGGTACCCAAAAAGGGACCTTAATTTTGACAACTACCCATGTACAGAACAGTAGGTGTTGCTACTTTTAAGGTTGGTATACAGCGTCCGAAAGACCTCTGCAGAAAGACTATACAGGGACCTCTCTCTGTTTGTGTGTGTGAGCGTGCATGCATGACTCTCGCGGTGTTATCCTTTCCCGAAGACCTTGTTGAACGGATTTAGGCCAAATGTAGCAACCTATGCAGCAGGATCGCCTTATCGTAAAGGCCACCGCCTCCAACACAAACACAAACAGCGGAGCAGCTGAATTTCTGAAACAATTGCAGGTCTCGGATTCTAAGCAATCTCAAAGGTGCTGTCTATGGGCTTTCGCCGCGAAGTTTCATACTCTCAATGTCATTCCGTTTGGATCCGAGCCGAAAAGTTAGTCAAGGTTTAGTGTTCAGGGTTTAAGATGTAGGCTGAGGGTTGGATGGGAAAGCAGAGGTAACTGCAATGGCCCGGGCTGCAAACCTTAGCTGGAGCGGCAGTGTGGGACCACCACAATTTCCGCGGGCCTTCATCTTGGCAACTGGTATCTTAATTTTGAAGACCTCAATTAAAACCGTAAACCGTAAATATTATAAACCCTACCTCCCGACACCCCTAACCTCGACGATGAGCCCAGAACCTTGAACAATGGCTTCGCACTGAACGGTTATTAATTAATGAATTTCACATGCCTGGATAAGGATTATACACCGATACGGCTACCAATTGTTCCGACCCCTAACAAAGGATTTTGAGCTTTCCAAGTGGTTGCCCTTCCGAGGGGCTTGTCGGGGGAGACGAAATACCAAATCGCCAGTCCCTGGGCACAGCGCCGGATTTCAGGGTGTGCTTTATGATTTTGGGCAGGGTTTAGAGCTAACAGTTCCTATTATAAGAGTGTCGAATTTATGATGTACGTATTAGTCTTGGGATTTTTGCCGCAGCGTCTGAACCCTAATCTGAATCCCCAAGCCAGGACCAAAGATCCAGCCTGAACCCCCGCAAAACCTTGAAGCAGCCCAGCCCCTCCTCCCATGCCCCTCCAAAACCTCCCATGCCTCTCCAAAATTGATATGCTCATACAAGTCTCTTTGAGAACACAAAAGGGGCGTAGAGCCCAGGATTGGAGGCCTTGGGACTTAGGACTTAGGGTAACAGCAGTATGGGAAGGGGGGTGGTTTAAATAAGGCTGTGGAGTGCGAGATGTAGGGTTTGGGCTTATTGGCTCAACGTTTTCTGGGTCTAGAGGCGTCACTGTACAGAGAGTTCGTGCTCTCCAATCGGTCCGAATAAACCATGACTCGAAGAAGCAACAACAGGCATTGATCTGCACATGCCAGTGAAAGATGAGGATGTAGCCACTGTGACAAGCTCCAGGAAGAAGAAGACAACGTTGATCCTGCCGGGGTGCGCGGGATCACGATTGCTTTCTGCCGTTGTTAGGGCCAGTACTGCTGAGAAACCGTTAGTCCTCGTTATTTCTACCGACGGCCCCCGGGGCCTAAATCCTGAACCCTAGAGCCTACATCCTAAACCCTACGGCCTAAATCCTGGCCCCGAGAAAAAGAACGCCAATGCCCACAAATTGCGCATAAAGCTATCTGGTAAAGACTCATGGGGTTGGTGGCTATGCGATTGGGGCTTACAGGCTTAATTTGGCCCTTGAGGATTTTCAGCGCTTGGGGTTTAGAGTTTCGCCTTGAAGCTGTAGACTTGTAGGGCGTAGCTATGGAGATTTGGGATCCTGGGTGCAGGGTTCCCAGGGCTCGGGGGTGTGTACACGAGGGTGTTGGGTTTAGGGTTTACATAGATTCTATGGCTTAAAGGGTCATAAGTTCTGTGAGTCTGAGGTAAGGTGTGGTTCATGGGTTGAGGATTCGGGGTTGAGGGAGCCTTTTTCTTGGCATGTATGGTTGGGTCGGATACGGCCTCTCCGAGCAACTGAACAATGTTCAACCAACTTTTTATTCAGGATCCTAAAAGGCAACCTCACAATAGCAAAAACTACTTTGTATAGGTAAACCCTTAGACCCGAAACGGCTTCCAGCCTTGGGTTGGCGATGTTCACCGTCTTCGGCAAATACATCTTGAAGCTATTTGCGCCTGGGTCGCGCAGGTTTAACGGCTTAGGCAGTTTAGGGTTTCAGGACACGGGGTGTAGGGATCAGGGTTTATGGACTAAGGGTTTAGGCCATGCCCTGGGCTTGAGGTCTTAACAAAGCGGACTTGAAGGGGCACGGGACTTAGTAAGTTGGTTATAAGTAGGGTTATAGTTAGGGTAACTCCATTTAGGGCACTTATAACTCTACTTATAATCTACTTACCAAGTCCCCTGCCCCTTCAAGTAGACCCTAAACCCTAAACCCCGTAGATCCCTAAGGAACCCCTATAGATCCCTTTAAGGAGCCCGTTAGGAACCCTTACTAAGTCCCCTAAAGCCCCTTCAAGTAGGGTTTGGGGTTGAGTGTTGCAGAGCTTCGTGTCGGGGACTTGGGGCCGCTAGCCTGAACCACTGATCTGTTTCTTGAGCTTTCTCCGGGGGATGGTTGATATTATGCCCATGAGTATGCTACACATATATACATATATATGTAATATATATATATATATATAGTATTATATATATATATATAGCATACTCATGGGCATAGTATCATATATAACCAAAGCAAACACGGGAGCCCGAACGGACGGCAAGTAGTTCTATCTCTCCATGCGCTGCAATTGGCAGTGCGTCGGGAATGAAGGGCTTGGGCCCTAAACCCTAAACCCTAAACCCTACTTTCGAATTCCAATTGGCAGTGCGTCGGGAATGAAGGGCTTGGGCGTTCTTGGCTGCACCGCTGTTGACACCATAAAGGCTGTTGAGGATGCAGTCTGGAAGGTACGACCTGAACCAGCTACGCCCAAACAGCTGCACCCGACAAATGCCAAACGAAACGTGCAACCCGCATGAGGTCCAGCTCATATAGTCGTTTTCATCTAGTGGAAACAGTATGTACAGTATAACACAGCTTGCCCCCCTAGCCTAGACCGTTACCCACCAAGTGCTGCCAACTGCTCAAAACTCCGGAACCTCAAACCATATACCATAAAACCCTGAAGCCCCATGGTCTAAAACTCTAAGAGTCTAAACCGTAAGACCTTCAACCCCAACTTCTCTTCTAAACCCTACAGCACCTACACCCCCACCCCTCGAAGAGTGACTCTGACTAAATGTTGCAACCCTAGCACACCTCACAACATTCCTGGGGGACCAGCTTAGTCCCAGTAAGGCACCACGCAGAGTCCGTAAGGAAGCAAATCCAAATCCCTTACACACTTGCATTTGCACTCGAATCTAATCTCTTACACAATGCGCCCCTGACAGCGTGTATACCCGATTGGAACGGGAATGCTGTAGGCCCTGACAGACTAGAAACTTACAAAGCGGTGCAACTATCATCGACTATCCACAGGTTTCTGAGCAGTCCTAGACAACCGATATAGTCAAAACGCTCATTCAAATGTGTAGATTTACAACATTCCGGGGGCCGTGTTTGGGCAGCTCGCCCAAACTCCATACTACTAATTCAATACCTTCTGGCATGGGGTGTCGCAACCTGAACTGAGCCGAGGAAGCGGCCGCGCTGGCCGAGCCTGCAAGGATTGGCAGAGCAGCGAATAAAAGACCTCCCGCCCAGAACACAGACTGCAACCTGGCCGGAGCAACTTACAAACTGTTCCGTGGAGCGACCAGACAACCTTTTCTAGGAAGGAGTCGCAAAGTCGTTTTCTTTGGCTCAAAGATGGGAAATAAACGCTCTTCATTAGGTGCATTTGGTACCCATGTTGTGTCATGTTGTGTAGTTGAAGTGGGGTGCGAACGTTCTGGAATCCGCAGACTCCATGCAAGGGCGATCAGTCTAAAGCACTCTGAAGTCTTTGGACCTTCATCCCCGGTGATGCCTCATGCTCGGGGCATTCTTAAGCTTATACGTGCACAACAAAGAGCCGACACATGCAGGGCAAGGTACCATCTTTGCACCACACAGCAAAAACTCACCACAAACGAAAATGAAACGAAGAACGCCAGGATGCACGGCTAAGCCCGGAAAGCATCCAACAAACGAAGCATCAGACTCCACACATTTACTTACAAGCCCAAAGTGCTAACATTCGACATGAAACCCGTGCGGAACACTGGGACAGGGCATGGAAATCGAAATCGATACGCGACACTGACATGAGGCGAGTGCTTCAGAGCCATGAAATCAACCCCTGTTTGAAAAGCCAGCTAACAAGCTTGGAAAACCTTTCATCTAGGCAGAAGAACGCTGCATCTCTCATCTAACATCGGATGTTACATGCCCCCTGAACTGTGAGAATCAATACTTCTACTTTCCAAAGCTCGAGGACGGCCTAACTTCGTCGTCGGTTCTTAATTACTACGAGCAGCTAACTTAAAACAGAGCAATAGACCAGGGACAACTTAATCCAACAAGCTCTGGAACCAATTCTCTTTGCACGTTTGTTCAAGCCACGCTAGCTCCCTCGAATTTTGGTAAGCAATTCATACCCAAAACGATTTTCCAAGCATAGCTGCTTTGCATACTACGAGCCAATGCAACCTAACTAAAACATTTAAGTCGCCTAGGAAGGGCTCCGCATACTTTGACATGCTACAAGAATCAAGACACCCGGGTCCGGGGTAACCGAAGCGGTCCAACCGATCGTGCATCTTTCCAACCATCCAAGAATCACGCTCTCCGAAAGACCGAAGCCTCGAACTGCGGACACCGAATGCATATTGAAAGAAACCGTCCAACCTTCAAGAATCCATGTGGCACTGGCAAATTCTTTCAGCAATGCATGTACCCCGTGGCTGCAGTAAACCTGTAGCACTATATGATTTCGTCAGATTCAGGGTTTGTTCCCGGTTGGACTGGCTTGGGGCCTCCCCGAAGGTGTCGCCATTTCTGTCATCGTCCTCCGCAATGCGTTCCTGCGGAGCAAGAAATGTGAACTCAGTCTTGCACATCGCAGAAGTTTGAAACTCCGATATGCGTCGGTTTTCAGTGATGATGAATCAAATCCTGCATGCTTTTATGATGAGAACGGTGGACTCAATGAAATGCAATGATCTATGTCTTCAACCCTAGGCGCTGATCTGTAAACCATGTAGTGAAGAGCTCGAGACGTTCCATGTTTATTGGGCCACTGCTTGGGTTGAGCGTTGGCGTTTTCAGCCGACCGTGGCATTCAAAACAAGGAGAAATTTTGTTTTGGGTTTGGCTGATGCACAACGTGGAATGCAACGTTGCATGTTTCACCCCTGCAACGAAAACGATCCATCACGAATTCCAGGGACAAGCATCATGTGGTCAGAACTATTCCTGACTTCCTGACAACATGTTGTAGTCATGTCGCACGACTGCACAACTAGGAAATCAACTGCGGAGCACGAGCAAGTGAAGGGCTCTCAACAAGCTCAAGCTTATGGAACAACTTGATTGGGGTCATTATCGGTGTCACAATTCTCGTTCGGGCTCAACCGTAAAGTAGCAGCGTAACGAACACTTTCCGTGTTCAGCAACTCCTGCTAATCTAGCACTACGGTCAGCTAAACACTAAATCCGCGAGAGGTGCATTACCTACAGCACCCCGGGGCAGAACCGCCTACGATGAATCAGACATGGGGTTCCTAGCACTACTGTTGATAAAATCCTGCATGACCCTAAGGACCCTAAACTATGGGAATTATGGTATAGTCCTTATTATGGGTAATGCAGGATTTTGGCCATCAACCGTATCAACTATCATTGGCTGCGCCTGTTGTGGGTTTGGGGGTTGGGTAGCACCAAACCCCCAAACCAGGCGACACGATAATGAGGCCGAAAAGCTCAACGGCGCGAGTCGGCAAACCCTAAACCCTAAACCCTAAACTGGTTCAGGGTTTAGGGTTTAGGGTTTAGGGTTTAAGGTATGTTTAAAGGAGACCAGCAGAGCCAAGTCAAGATAAGGCCCATCTGCACAAACCAAACGACTACGACTATAACCCGAAAACCAGGAATCCAAAACCCTACACCCTGAACCCTATATTCTATACGTTGAAGACCCCAAGATGCTAAACTCGAAATTCATGGAAAGCTGGATCAACGTCAACACGAATTGGTGCTGCATTCGTTGGAGGCTTCGTCACGAAGAGCGGGAAGGGACGCAAAAGGCTCCATGCTTGCACCGCCCAATAAGAACTCAACCCACAAGAAAGAAAACGAAGAACCCACGGCGCAATCGATGTAGTCATCAAAACTCGTCTCCACACATCCGGGGCCTGCTGGCAAGCCATGACGCGGAAGCAAGGAGATCGGAAGCAAAGTTAGGCCGTTCGATTGAGCCGAAACAGTTTGCATGTCTGAGCGTGGCTGCTGGGACATGCGGACGCCAAAGGCTGCCGGATTCCACAGTTCACAATCACTTGGGCATGCCGTGTAACGACTCATGCGACTACAAGCAACATATACTGGAAGACATGAGACGCAACGGCACGCACCAGAAGTCATGTTAATGGAGCCCTTTGCCGGGAAACCACTTCGGCTGTCTGACTGTTGAACTACAGGTGCGGCAAGGCTTCGCACAGTATATGAGTCATTGTCGTGTCTCAGTCTGCATTCTGTACCACTGCGGGTTGCAGCCTCCAGCTAGCTGCTTTGTTCCGCTTGACATTAGCTTCCCTCGGCGAGGCTCCTTGCATAAATAGCCCAACCTCTAACAGCCAAACCAGATTCTCTGCGACAAAATAACAAGGCAGTCTAGAGTTACACAGACTCGACCCGACGGGCCTCCCATCCCTGCGTGCTTGAAAGAAACTCTTGAAAACAATACACCGCAGTTTGCGGGGTCGCTGTGAGCTTGCCCATTACGGCCGCCTTGTCAATCCCTTGCAAAACTTATGAGACCATAACAGATTTCCTGGACAGCTGAGCCTTTTCCAACCCATTCGCACTGACATTGGCCGTACCAGTCCAGCTGAAGGCAGGGCCACAGCAACCTGGCCGCGATCCCAACATCAATTCACGCACTATAGGACACCCATTTTGCTGTATTCGTTGCTTCATCCAGCCCGAGAGCAACTCATGAAGGAAGGGTAGCTTAAGCCTTAAACCAATACCCTAAACTTTCAAACGTATTCTACTGCCAGCAGAAGGTTAAACTTCAACATGACCCCACCAAGGTATTCTGCTCATGTATGACGGCCTAGAGTGATAAGGATCGTGTGAAATTGCACATTCAGGAAGGCTTAAACCGAGAATTCAACCCTTGAACATGAATCCCGCCCACATCATTTCGAACCTTCTCCGTTTGCCAATCAGCTTACAGTTCTCGGTAGCTTCAGTACCGTTGCGCGCACACACACAAACAGTTTTCCTAAACATCTAACGCACCATGTGATGCCAAAGTCTGGAACTCTGGAACCATGTCTGTTTGTACGCTTGGGGGTCGCTAACTCTCCAATAGAAGCGTGGGAGCTCCGCTAGCTAGTCATAAGTAATAGTGGACTGTAACCATGTCCGCTCTACGTCCGAGTCCTAAGTGTAAATGCAATCGAACTTAAATATCAAAGCCGATACCTCGGTCCAGGTAACCGAAGCTTGCGGCGTGATGAACTACAATGAATACCGCCGTAAATGCATATGGAATTTGGCAGAAAACCTCCAACCTAGAAACCACGTGACCCTGACGAAATCCTTCAACCATCGTTTGATGAGACTGAGACTGTTCTCGGCTGGAACAGGTGCAAAACTGGGGCCTGGACACCACCGAAAGTCTCATCATTCCACTCATCATTAGTGGCAATCCGTTCCTGCGCACCAAGATATGCGAACTCAATCTTGTCTGTTACACGCTGATTGATGCGGAGGGTGGGGATCCCCTAAAGAAAGCTTTGTGTACCAAATGACACATTTCTTGCCCGACGCTCTCCCAAGGGCGTCTTTGTAGTGGTACAAGTCGCGGCAACGCTAAATTAACAGTAGTAGCAGTGGTATCGCGATCGTAACAACAATCATCATAAGAATGGTGGTGTTTCTGCTTATTAGTAAGTAGTCATTCGTAATTAGCAATAGCATGTGGGTTTGTATTGCATATCAACCAATGACCCCTGCTTCAAAAAAACTGTCCACTAAAGAGGGGATCCCAAAACAAAAGGGGGAAAGCTCCTTAAGCGCGGAGAAACGGGGTACCGCACTCATCACAACATAACACTACTATTGCGTAAGCTTGAAGATCCGACATGCTCCAACTTTCTACTATTGTGAATCGTATCCTGCAGACTGCTTGCATGACGAGTATGGTTGCGCGCCGTAAGGGGACGCTCATTTGTCGAGAATTCACGCACATTTGACTGACGCTGACACATAGACTTTGCAAGAAGCCAATAGTCGTCAAGAGGTCCTCCAACTTGATAAGCAGCTTCATGTCATCGAGCTGCAAGGCGCAAGAATTCAGTGTCAACACGGACTGGCTTTGTATTCGTTGGAAGCTCCATCGCTAAGAAGGGAAGGTGGGAAGAGGGCATGAATTGAAGGTTTGGAGTTTGAGGTGTTGGACCTCTCAAACCAACATCCTCATCCAGGTCCGGAAGCTTCACAAAAAAGCCTAAGCTCCCCACACAGCGGGCCGTGGCGAGGAGCTTGATAGGTAGGAGGATATGATGCACACGAGCTCGAGTGGCGACAAAAAGGCTGCGGTCATGTACTTGCATGGAACATGTGGCACCTCAACAGTGCTCACTGCTGGCATTCACCACCCCCAACCACGTATACTAGAGGAACACACTTCCTAGGACCCTCCGAATGGGATGAATGCTGCTGCAGCAACTCACTGACCTGCCGCCGCTCCTGCACAGTGACGTGCATGATCCGAGGCAGCTAACATGTCGTTGTGCTTCGACTCAGACCAATCCTCAACCGACAATGCAGCACACGACCGCAACTGTCATCATCGCCATCAGCATGCTCAGCACCATGGAGAGGGAATGCTGAGGTAATGGACTCACTCAAATCGAACTTTCCCTTCTCGGTTTGACAGAAAGTGAGGCATAAAGCTCACCCGTTCGGCGTTCGGCGGTTTTGACATGCCATCTCAGCTTACCATCTGTTTCTGCTGTGTCAACAGTGGGTATAGAGGCTTAGAGGTTTACCGGTTGAGCGGTTGAGGTTATCATGAGCGGGAAGGATGCAAGAGGGCTTGAATTGAATATGGAGTTCGGGATTAAAGTTCACGTCACATCTTCGGGCGCTACAGAATTCCAAACCCAAGCCTCCCTAAACCTTGAAGCAAACACCACGTGCATGGTCGAGAAAACTGCATACACACACATGGAAAGCGTGAAACCCATGTCGCTGAAACCCGTACTCGACAGAAAGCCTATGTAGGATTAGTTTTACTTTAGGGCTGAGGATTTAAGGTTGGGAGTTCAACGGACCTCTCAAAGCAACATCCTCAACCCTTTCTGGAAGCTTCAAAGCAAGTCCAAGCTCCCGGCGCACGTCATGCTGAGTCAAGGCCGCGTGGCGGGCAGGCAAGCCCATGGGAGCAACGGTGGCTGCCAAGCAAAGCTGTGGCCGCGTACTTGTACGGAATGTCTAGGCTTCTGTGAACACCTCAATACCGACTTAGCACCGCTCTCTTCTGACACTCATCACCCGAATCCTATACGAAAGACATGCGCGAGTTGGCCCTGGTTCCCCGTCTGCAGAATGACCTGCGTGGAGCAAGCTAGCATGTCGCCATGGGTTCGACGCAAAGCCCGTATATACAGTAAACCCCATAAAGTTGGAAACCTGGTTAGGGCCAAATAGTGCTGGGATTCCCTATACATTACTCTTAAGGATTGAGGCTATTGGGTTTCCAACTTTTTGGCTTCTACCCTAAACCCTAAACCCTAAACCCCTAAACCCTAAACCCCTAAACCCTAAACCCTACTGTATACTTCTTTTTGGCTTCTACTGTAAAGACACAGCACCACAACCTTGATCACCATCAGGACACCAGCATCTTCTCATCCCCCAGTGGAAAAACTGGGATCTCCAAGTCGGAGCTTTGAATCAGGCTTAACTCGTGATGCTAAATCAGCCTAAGTAACAACACCCATATATAGATAGATATATATATATATATATACATGTTATAACATATGTGTACATATATATATACACATATTCATGGATTGCTGTTTCCCTTGTGTCAACAGTCTGCACCAGGAAGCACTCCGACGGCTGCAGATACCGGAACGATAAGGCTCAAGCTGAGGGCAAGGCCCCACTCTGGGACACCAGTAAGACCAGAACATCAATCTACAACAACTCATGAGCATCTGTAGAAGCACCTACGCATTTGTCCTCGATCCTTGGATGCAAGCCGATTCAGAAGGACTGTCGACAATGATCTGGTCTTCCAGTTGTTTACCTGTCCCTTTCCGACAGGATAGCCTGAACCGTGAGCCTGAACCCTAAACCCTAAACCCTAAACCCTGAACTGAAACCCTCATGGAAGAACCAGCGCTTTGCGTTAAAGGCGTTTTGACATCCGAGCCGAAGTTTACAGAGATAGGCTCTGACAGAAAATGGGGGCCTTAATGATGAGAGAAAAGTTTTGGGGTCTGTTATGGGAAGTACAAATATAATGAAAAGCCTCTCAGGGAATGCTATTGGTAATTTCTCGGGCTTCTACATTATGTTGTTCTTCAGCGCCACAAGGACGGAAACAGATCAGGAAGGAAGAATCTTGTTCGGCACAGAGGCTTCCGTATTCGTATTGGGCGCTACGGCTTAGAACAGCTTCGGTACGTAAACTATTCTTCTGAAATATGGTACCCTTAATATGAAGTATAACCATATACATATGTATTATAGTCATTTTCGCAACCATATTTATATTATAACCGGAAACCCTAAACCCTAAACCCGAAACCCGAAACCCTAAACCTTATAGTACCCCTATATATAGTAACCATTTCATGGCAACATGTTGGATACCCATGGAGCGAAGTCCCACTTTTTAGCGCCTCTCAGAGGTTAAAGACTACACAAAGGGAGCCGTAGAGGCAATGCACATTAGGGTTTAGGGTTTAGGTACTTTCAAGAGCATCGCGGCAAGAATCGCACGAATGCTCGTATAAACCACTTCCAGGTCCACTTTTATGACTGCAGCTGCACTTCGAAATAGTTGGGTCTCGAAGTGCCTCGCGTTAAGCTTGGGGCTTGGGGCTCTCAGACGCAGCGACGGTTGCCCCCGCTCGATTTTGTCGGTCGGCGTGCGAAAACCAATGGCCACACCAAGCGGGCGGCAACGTGGCTCCAGGGGCGAGCCAACCATGGCAGCTTTTGGCCCATGGTTGGCCAGTCGACAGCCTGCAAACCTCTCCCCAGCTCACACCTCCGGTTGACACTGGGTTGAACGTTGAGATGCCACTGCCAAAAAAGAGTGTGTATATATGACGTAGACGATCCTGTGTAAATCGATCTGGCAAAAAGCCAACCCAGTGATGGGACCTATGCTTTAACAAGAGGTGCAAGCGGGGGGGAGACAGCTCAAGGGGAGCATTTGGAGATTCAGCCGTATCATCGGAGTCATTCAGTACGGGCCCAGAGACTCCAATATCCCTTATTTAAGGAATATACCTCAAATATCCTCAAAGCATATTAGGGATCCTACTATAATTTAAAGTATATTCCTTAATTAAGAGATATTGGAGTGGTTTAGTCAAGCCAAGATCCCGCTTAGGAATGGGTTGCTTTGGTCTGACATCACCATCAAATGCCATCAGACTGGCCGGGCGTTTGCCCTTAAGGTGACATCTGAGATTCTGTACCAGTAGAAATCGCGGACTCGGAAGTGTAGTTGTCGTTGTATGATCTCCTGAAGCTGCTACACCAAAAATGTCCCCCCAGAGCTTCTGAATTCGGCAGAAAACTGCCCAGCTTTGAGGCAGGCACAGTGCACGTACGTGCTATGCAGTTTTGGTTCACGGTTGCTTTAACGTGAGGCTGTCGCGTTATTTCCAAAAGACTCGTGGGATTCTTGTCATGAGGGAATGCGTGGGATCAGGAGAGTAGCAGTCATCGTGTCGTCCTCACGACAACTACTACCACTACTACTACTACTACTACTGCTACTGCTACTGCTACTGCTACTACTACGACTACGACTGCGACTGCGACTGCGACTGCGACTGCGACTGCTGCTACTGCTACTACTATTACAAGGGCTCTTTCGAATGTTGGCATGTTGCACGACTCGTGCGATCAGATCTCGAAGGTCTGGACTGCGCGTGCTGACAGGAAACCCTAAATCTCACTGAGGCTGTTGTAGACGATGGGAATGCACTTGTCATCCACTGCGCCGTCGTCGTCGTGGTCCTCCTGTTGCGCCGCAAAACAAGAAAGCCCTATGTAGGGGCTTAAATATTTATTAATGCTGTTTTGGTGATTCCTTATTATAACTATAGTATGATGGGCCCCAGAACCCTATTCTAATTATTAGGGCCCCTGTATTATAGTACCCTTATAGACTTATAGTAATCCCTATAGTAACCCTTATAGGACCCTTTTAAAAGGAACCACCAGAAACCCTATTCTACTTTATTAAGGCCCCTATACTAAAGTATATCATAGTACCCTTATAGAATCCCTTATAGTAACCCTTATATAGAGCCCTTTAAAGGGAACCCTATTCTACTTTATGAGGGCCCTTATATTCACTCAACCCGTTCAGGTTTCGGCCAACTTGGAGTTGCGACACAGGAAGCTCGCTCTGTGTCGGCGCGAGGAGGGATGCTTCGGAAGGTAGCCTTCCGCTCCCTAAACCGTAAACCCTGAACCCAGCATCCCTTAAATCCCAGAAAAGCCTATCTTGTTCAGGAAAACTTTTGCGGACATTTCACTCGGTTGGCATCTTGGGCACACGTTGCAAAGAGGAACCTTGAAGAAAACAGGGTTTTTTAAAAACCCGTCTCTTTAAAGACCCTCTTCTGTTTTTAAACACCCTTTTTTGTGATAAAACCCTCTTCTGTTTTAAAAAACCCTTTTTTGTGAAAAAAAACTCTTCTGTTTTGAAAAACCCTCTCGTGTTCCCCAGAAAGCTCCCTATCTGCTCTGGACTTTGGGGCACGGGATGCTGGGTTCATTTGATTCGGATATGGGTAGTTGTCATAACTATGGTTTTTTTTGGGGTACCCTACATATTAGGTGCCGTATTATCAGAAGGACCCAAAAAGGGACCATAATTTTGGATAACCAGATATCCGATTTCTCCCACAACACAGGTTTCGAGGGAGTACCTGGACACACAGCGAGAAGATGAAGGCCCGGCGACGAGGGGAACTGCGGTCGCGACATGACTCTGGCCTCTTGCTGCCACCCTCTTCCATCCTCTCTACATAGAAACATAATTTAACGTGCGGTGTGTGTGTGTGTGTGTAAATACGCGAATATTAAAAATGCAGCATTGTATATCTATGCATCTATGCTGGTTGCTCCATGCGCCGGACCGACACCAGAGTGCATAGCTTGGAGTGTTTTCGGTCCAGCAGGAACCGACTGGCTGCGTAGGGTGCTCAGCTTTGGTAGAGCGTAGAGGTTTAGGGTTTGAGGCTTTAGGGTTTTGGAATTTGGGGGTTCCTCAGTCAGGAATAATGGAAACTCGTCTGAAGCTCACAAACTTCTCCAATCTTCGAGCCTGAAACCGACCCAAACTACCAGCCATCTCAAAACCCTGGATCATCGGCTCCCCAAATCATCGGAGGAAAACACGACGTTGGGAGAGTGCGTATACATGACAAGGGGACAAGATCACTAAAGCTGGAGGAACTTGAGGGCCCATGTACTTCGCAAGCTGCTTTACGTGAATAAAATGAGGAAGCGCACTAAACACTGCAAACCAGATACGAGGACCCTAGAGGAAACCTCAGCAACCCCTGTTATAACACTCCAACAACTGCAACTGTACAGAAGACCTTTCGTACAGCTCCGCCCGACCCACCACCAGCCCCAAGCAAAGACGGAACTTGAGCGGTCGTCGTCTGAGCTCAGCGAAGGCCATCCCGTCGTGATTCCGAGAGGCATTGGGGAGTCGGAATCCTTGGATTCGTTGAGGGCGTAGGGCTGCGAGGTTGCGATTTCGGGCTGAGGGTTTAGGGTTCCCAGAGACTCCAATATCCCTTAATTCAGGAATATTCCTTAAATCATATTAGGGATCCTACCATAGCTTAAGGTATATTCCTTAATTAAGGGATATTGGAGTCTCTGGGATTTCGGCTGAGGGTTTGGAGCTTGCCAAGTCTTGTTCGATTCCAAGAGACGTCGTTCGCAATCTTCACCGAGTCCAGGCACAGCTCATCCTGGGTTTCAGATTTACGGCGCAGATCTTATGAGGCTTTTAGAGACTGTTTCAACTTAGTTGCTGAGTGCATAAGCCCAAACAAGTGTACACTTTTTCGTATATAGTGGGTAGCATTATCCCCAAAAGTGTAAAGTGTATCCACTCAGCTACCAAGTCAAAGAAGTACCCTAAGCCCGAAATACTTCTGAACTCATGCTTGCCCTTCCCCGTCGCCTCCGACCCTCCGAAGGACAACAATGACAACACCTGACTTTGTCTGCAGCTGGAAGGGTCCTTGAGGCAAACAATCAAAAGAACATGGAGCAGCGGAAACAAGAGCAACAGCAACTGAAATCTGATCGTGGTGGCGGGGATGAGGATGCTGATGATGATGATGACGATGATAATGCTGATGACGATGATGATGATGATGATGAACGTTTATGAAACGAAACATAGAATCATCAACATCATTATCCTTACCGTCAGCATGGGCCATAAGAAGGAATGTGGGCAACATTCTCCCGTCGTGGCCTTCCTTCCGTGTCATCCCCTAAACCCTAAACAGTGCAAACGTAGGGTTTGCACCTCAAGCTCTCCCTCCAGCGAAAGGGCGATTGTCGCCCACGATGGACGTTGCTTGAGGCTTGCTCTGGCATGGACCCGGTGGCAGGGCCCCTGAAACCCTAAACCCGAAAGCCCTAGGCACCAACAAACGATAAAGCCCCCTCGAGAATACGAAAAAAGGTTAAGGGTTTTGGGTTTAGGGGAATACTGAGACTGTCGAATGTGTGGGGTCTACTGTAGGGGCCTAAATAACGACCAATACTAGTTTGGGGGTTCCTTATTATAATTATAGTATAATGGGCCCCAGAACCCTATTCTAATTATTAAGGCCCGTATATTACTGCTTCGGGTTGAGCATGGTGGGGGTCTGGTGGCCGATCGGAGAACCTCGAGAAAGCCGGAAAGGATGATTAGGCCGTTCGCGCATCGGGTTTAGGGTTTAGGGTTTAGGGATTGGAATGCTTCAGTGCTGCGTGAAGTCTAAATTTTCTCAAGCGATCAACTCACTATGCCTTCTCGTCATTTGATTCTTCAATTCTTCCGAAATGTCGAACTGGTTATTACTACTGCTACAGTATGAAGGCCAAGCATCACCGCCCTCATTGTAGACACAAATCTCCAGCGGATGCTGTGGCGTTTCGAAGCTGTAGACAAAGGACTCTTCCTCACCCGCCTTGAAGTCCTCGATACTTAGGGTTTAGGGTTTAGCGGTTCAGGGCTCAGGGTTTAGGGGTCTAGGGGTTTAGGTTTTCAGGTCTAAGGTCTAGGGCTCGGGCTAAAGTTCAGGATGCAAACAAGCCGGCGAAACGAAATACGACATAGCAAGAAAACTATAATTTAGACACGCCTATCGCATGCCAAAACATTCTGAACAAGTCATGGCATCGTTTTTGGATGTGCTGAGATATTTCATCGCACCTTTCCCGGTCCTATACGTCAGCCAACCGTAGATATCTGAGTCTGTCCCACAGTCATCATCGGAACTGACTTTGAAAGTCAACAGGAACTTCGAGCCAACATCCGCCTTTGTGCAGCACATGCTGTTGTCGAACGTCGGGGTGCACATCGAAAGCTGGCAAAGGAGCTCCCCGGCATCCTTCTTGATGATAAAGCCACTGGCACATGCATTGGTTGTGCAGTACCTGAGGGCTTCAAAAACAACGGACCCTCATGTCAAGCCGAAATAGCCAAATCCTCAGGGTACGGATGCCATAATGGGTCTCGTACGTCAAGCGCCAAGACAAAAACTTACAACAGGCCTCTTTCACTCAGGCCCTTTCGGAAAGGATCGCAGGAACGCACTCTTCAAGAGGACGGCAGAAGATGGCTTTCTCATGCTGTGGGGCATTCGACATAAGGGCCTGAACAAACTTAATAGGGTCTTCTGGGTACACTGAAAACTAAAGTATAATGTAAGGACAATAATGGAATAGTATGACCAGTTCTTCGACCCTGTAATCACTTCCAAGCCCGAAACCCAGCATCCAAGCTGCGATCTCTGCTGAGGCGTGCAGCAGCCCTCACAGTCGGTTTTGCCATTTTCGGGGCAGTCGACACCGCGGGTACCTCTTCCGAAGGCTGGCGTGTCACCCAAAACGCTGGCTTGCAAACCACATAAGCGCGAAGCCTAAACCCTAACACCTTAAAACATTTCCCTTAGCATTAGCCCTAAACCCTAAACCCTAAACCCTAAACCCTAAACCCTGAACCCTAAACCTCATAACTTAGCCCTCTTCTTCCGTCATTCCAAAGCCCGAGGCTGGCTTAGGGGTGAAGAGCGACAGAAATCCTTAAACCCTAATCCCAACCCGGTCCCGGGTTTGGGATTTAGGGTTTGGGGGTTTATTAGGGTTTAGGCTTTAGGATTTAGGGTTTCGGGTGGCCAAATCCAAGTGACCCGCCCTTCGGTCAAGCTCGATGGTGCAATAGCACTGCTTGGGCAGGCACCTCAAGGGCTAGCTAAAGTCCGTTTAAGGCTTAGGGTTTAGGAGTTTAGGGTTTAGGGTATAGGGTTTAGGAGTTTAGGGTTTAGGGTATAGGGTTTAGGGTTTAGGAGTTTAGGGTTTAGGGTTTAGGGTTTAGGGTATAGGGTTTAGGGTTTAGGAGTTTAGGGTTTAGGGTGTAGGCCATTGTCGTTCTTTTTTGGGGTTGACCAATTTTATGCTTAGGGTTATGGAATCCTATAATGTAGCCCAAGAGAACTACAATGGCGAGTATGGGTAGGGCTGGGGGTTCAGGGCTTTGGATTTGGGATTCAGGGTTCAGGGTTCGGGGTTCCGGTTAGGGTTTAGGGTTAGTGTGATGGGCTTCGCCCGAAAATCTTGGAATCTTGCAAACAAGCACTCGCGCCATCTGCAAACTCCCGAAACACCAGCTGAGTGGCAACCTAAACCTCGGCTCCGAAACTGCCCTGTACATGTGTATACATATATATATATACATATATATATATGGGTGGTTGTCAAAATTATGGTCCGTTTTTGGGTCCTTAATATAATACGGCACCTATTCTTTAGGGTACCCAAAAAGGGACCCTAATTTTGACAACCACCCATTTATATACATACACTTCCTGAAAAAACCTTTGTAGATCCTTTTTCTGGGTCATTCAGCCTGAGCAGTTCGCTGCCCTGGCGGCTCATGGGATACTTTCCCTACACCCTCAACCGCAAGTCCAAAGTCCTAAACTTCAACAGCTTTACAGAACCCACCAAGCTCGTAACCCCTCAACCCCTAAACCCCTCAACCCCTAAACCCTGAACCTTCCAGGGATGAAGCTATCCAACCCATCCTAAATCGTCAGATCTCAGCCGCGGCACTTGCCTGCAGGCGTATAGTAGTAACCAGGATGTTCGGCCTCGTCGCCGGGACGGCCGCAGATCCATGGATGAGATGAGATAACGACTGGAACCCCATGATACAGATGCAAACCTGGATAAAGCAGATAGATAGACCGCACCATCCAACCACATCAAATCGGGCCAGGGGGAAGGAATTTAAAGAGAGCCATGGCTTAGGATGCTGCTTGTGTTCGAAAATGATGGGCGACGCAAGCTGCGTTATGGCAGTCAGGTTGTCCCTTTCTGCTCTCTCACTTAAAGGATAAGGTAATCTCTGGGTCCGGAAAGTAAAGATGCAGAGCCGTTTGGGCTGAGCGCAGAGCTACGGAACCTCTGAAAGAGCCTAAAGCCCTGAACCCGAAACATAAAGAGAGAGAGAGAGAGACAGAGAGAGAGAGAGCGCCCTGAACCATAAACCCTGTGCCAATGCTTTACAGCCCTTATACAAATACTCATCATATCCAACCCTGCCGCGATCCTAGACTCCTGGTGCCCACGACAACGCCGGCACCTCGCACTTGTCCGCGGCCTGCTGCCTTGGCAGTTCTTGCAATGCGGTTCATGTCGGTCAAACATCTCATTAAAACACATAATTACAAGCATGCAGGGTGGACGAAGCGTTCGATGTTTAAAACTTTGATATGGCACGTTCAGGTGAAGCTGTTTGTTGCGTTGCCCAAGCCCGAACCGGCACGGCCCTAGATGCCGAGACAGAAGACTGTCAGGGTGAGGACACCCCGGCTGCAGCAACAAGAAGGGCTCTCATGTTCGGGAGGTTCCCTTATTGATGTGAAAGCCGTACATAGTAAGCCCTGCTACCCGCAACCTGGAGCCAGTGCCCTACTTGCGGGATCGGAGACTGCGTAGACCCACTAACTAGCGGGCACCTTGAAGACTTGGGCTTTGAAGAACTGGAGTTTCAAGTTCAAGACTTTCCGAGGATTTTGAAGCTGTTCGGCACGTCGAACCACTGAACCTTGATGACTATCCGAAACCCTCCAACCCGAACCTTAAAACCTGCAAGGCTTGACACTAGGAGCCTTCAAGGCTCTGAAATAAAAGTACTATCCCCTGGAGTTAATTCATTCATACTGTAACACGGTACTGCAACCCAGATACCCTTTTGAAGTAACCCTTACGCGTTTAAAGTTTAAAGAAAAGCTAGGCTACGTCTTAAGGTCTTTATGTGAAAACCATATCTGTGGGGGAGACCAATCTTGAATCTTCGACAAAGCACTTCTTCCAGCTCGATGCGTTGTGCGTGTACCTGAGGCAAGATCAAGCACTTTGTTTTCAGGGCTTTACAAGGGTTTGAGTTCTGTCAGGGTTTTATAAGGGTTTTACAAGGGTCTCATGAAATGAAAGCGTGTTTGAGTTCTGTCAGGGTTTCATAAGGGTGTTACAAGGGTCTCATGAAAAAAGCGTGTTTGAGTTCTGTCAGGGTTTTATAAGGGTGTTACAAGGGTCTCATGCAGGCTGATTTTCCGAGGCTTTGTAGGGACCTGAATGAACTAGACAAAGCTGTTGGGGGCAGCTGCATGCTTCAAACACGTCGGAGAAAATGCGTGCAGCACGAACACCCGAAGAAGCAGTTTGTGTGTGTGTGTGTGAGTGAATATACATATATATATATATATGTGTGTGTGTGTGTAGACACTCGAACTTGGTGTTCTCATGTATTTGTTGGTTCATACTCACAATTTGCAAGTTGCTTTCACCTCTCAGTTCATGTATCTGCTTGTCCACTTGTTCTTCATACCTTAGTTGCTGAGTTCATAAGCCCCCAAAAGCTTGCGCTTTCAGTGTTATAGTGGGTAATATTATCCCAAAAAGGCTAAAAGTGTATCCACTCAGCTACTAAGATACTGATGTAAACATAAAGCCCTGGACCCAAGGTCCCAGCCCAAGCCTGAGCCCCTTTCTTACCTTTGGTTAGTAGGGAATGGAGGAATGGGGTACAACTATAACGACTATTACTACCATTCTTCCATTCCCTACTAACCAAAGGTAAGCTTTCAGATCAGTCTGGGTGAGGAGCCTCACCTTGTCCCTCAAAGACTGGGATATGGGAGTTTCCGAAAATAGGGGGGGACCCTAACATAGTACCCTAAATAGTAGGATCCTAATTATAAGGACCCCAAAATAAGGTACCCTAATTTTCGGAAACTCCGTATTATTGGAGTATAAGAACTCCAAAACGGCAGCCCCCAAGCTGAAAGCCCAATTACACTTAAAGCTCAACTACAGGGGCCTGAATGGATTTCGAGGGACTTTCTAAAGTAGAAGCCAGAAAGTTGGAACATGAGTATCCTCATGCCCTTAAGCTAAAGTATAAGGGAATCCTAGCACTAATCCTCCTAACCCATGTTCCAACTTTCTGGGGTTCACTATATAGTATAGTCGGTACAGTTATGGAAGGACGATGAGGGGATATACCATTACTAATTAGTCACGCTCTTGTCTTAAACTCCAAACCCTACACACTAAAGATACCTCCATCTTACCAATAGGTCACTGGATCAGGTACTGCATGTTCTGCGTAGTGGAGCACGCCTTAGGCTTCGTTCGATGTCGGTTGCAAAACGGTTGTTTGGGATTTGGGAGTTTCCGAAAATAGGGGTAAGGGTGTCCGGTCTACGACTTCGGTTTAGGATTTTGGGTTCAGGGTTTCCTATGATTTCGGGTGTGGGGCTCAGGGCTTCTGAGTCACCGCCGCAAAACCTCGAAGAAGGAGAGTTTGTCGGGTTCAGGGCTCAGGGAGGGCTTTTAGATCAGCGACGATAACAACATCACAAGCTTGCTGACTATTAAAACACTCTTGAGACTCCTCTAGTACGGCCTGGAACTACCTTGGCCTCTGTCACTTTCAGAGTTCAGGGGTGTCCTTGACTCTACCGATTCTGAGCCGAAGTACAAGCATGGGCAAAACTGGCTTTAGTTCCTAAGGCGTAGCTGAAAGTTGCTGCTTTTGCGTGCCTGCAGTTCCTCTGTTATACTTCGACAAACAATAGCTTCACATGAGTGGCTGTCAAAACTAGGGGTCCTTTTTCTGAATTAGTACGGCACCCAGTATTTAGGGTACACAACAATCATAATTTTGACCACCACCCACATGAAGGAGCTCAACGTCCGCCAAACCAGACGCCGACCTTCCGGCTGCGCCGGAAATCCTGCACACCCCAAACACGAAACCCAAACCCAGTCCTGTACTATAGGCGCCTAAAACAATTACCATAACATTTTGCGGGCTCCTTATTCTTATTATGGTATCTTCTACGCCGGAACCCCGTTCTTTTTATGGTATACTATACCCCAAAACCCTATTCTAGCCTATCTTACATGACTGTTATGTGATCCTGAACAAAATGGTGAGGTCACACATCACACATGACAATGCGGTCACTGTAGTTGCGCGAAAGATTATGCCGTCCATTTGTTACCCTTGTACGGTCGTAAGACCTACCAAAGCACAAATTGACAATTTAAGATCCAAAATATTTGAAGCAACAGCTTTCAGGAAATGTCAAACTCAAGCTGCGCATAGCGTCTTTTGTGAGCTGACGCACTTATT
>BGNK01004670.1:12281-31161 GCA_003297005.1 Symbiodinium sp. clade A Y106 | reverse complement strand
AAGGAAGCAGAGAGCAAGAAAGCCCCCCTTGAGGGGGGTTTGGGGGGTGAACCCTAAACCCTAATTGAGAATGGTTTGGGTGGCTGGGGTGGGACTACATGCTGACGCAAGCGCGCGATTAGTGGGTGCGCCCCTATTCCTAAAGTAAAAGGCGCACCCACCGCGCGCACACTGTCTACACACCCTAAATCCTAAACCCTAAACCCTAAACCCCTACCCCGACGCTTCAAACATCTGAGGCCCCGGGCCGTTCCGGGTCCCTGCGGCATTCGCGTTGAGGCCCCAGGCCTCGGCCCGGGCCTGCTAAGAGGCTCTTATCGGTTTAGGGGTATTTAGGGTTTGCGGTATACCCAGAGACTCCGCTATCCCTTAATAAAGGAATATTCCTTAAATTATAGTAGGATCCTTAGTATGATTTAAGGAATATTCCTTAAACTATAGTAGGACCCCTTAGTATGATTTTAAGGAATAGTCTTTAACTCAGGGATATTAGAATCCCCTAGACCCTAGAGATCCCTTATAGATCCCTTAAAGGAGCCCTAGGTATAGACCTTAATTAAGGGATAGGGGAGTCTCTAGCTCTCTTATCGCTTTAGGGGCATTTATGGGGGTTTCCGAAAATAGGGGACCCGAATATAGCACCCTAAATAGTAGGATCCTTATTATAAGGACCCCCAAAGAAGGTACCCCTAATTTTCGGAACTCCCATTTTAGGGTTTACGGTATACTTGAAGAGGCAGGGGACTTAGTAAGTAGGTTATACGTAGGGTTATATTTGGGGTAACTCCATTTAGGGCACTTATAACCCTACGTATAACCTACTTACTAAGTCCCCTGCCCCTTCAAGTAGGGTTTGCGGTTTTGGGGTTTAGGGTTTAGGGATTAGGGCTTGGGGTTTACGGCTTGGGGTTTGGGGTTTGGGGTTCAGGGCTAAGGATTCGGTCGGACGAGGGCTTCCGCCTGCTCCAAGCATAAGCGCTTAAGTTTAACTTGCCGATGACAGCATCCAACTTAGTAAGCCGCTCAGGAATTCTTTTATGGGTTTTAGCTTGCTCCAACGAGCAGGAGACTTAGAATTCAGTAAGTAGGGGCTTAGAGGTACTCTAAGGATTGCTTTGGGGTTTGGGGTTTAGTTTAGGGCCTACTTAAAGATTAGGGGGCTGGTCATAAAGTTCCTTTAAGGGTTCCTGGGTTTAGGGCTCGTTTAAGGGTTTTGGTGGGTACTTACAGGATGAGGATGAGGGTTAGTAAGCAAATTTAGGGCAACTACAGGCATATTTGATCATAACCATGATTCAAGTACCTACAACCATACATGCTCAGCGCTCTGATCCTTTACAGTCGAAGCCGGAAAGTTGGAACAGCATTATCCTCATGCCCTTAAGGTAGAGTATAAGGGATCCTAGCACTAACCCTCCTAAAGCCATGTTCCAACTTTCTGGCTTCTACCATAAACATACAACCTCCCGGCCTTTTCCATAGCCTCAGAGGTTGCCCTCTCGACGTCAATCTTCTCCTGTCCATGGCTTTAGGGTTTTGGCGTCGAGGCTTGAGGTTCGGACTTGAAGATTTAGGGTGGGTGGGCTTGAGGTGTAAGGTTAAGTTAAGGCTTTGGGATTTAGGGCTCAAGGTTACAGCGTCCAAGGGGCTGCTTCTGCATCTCTGCGGGGAGCCAAATGCATCAAAAGATCCGTGAGATCCATGAAGCCACAAGGGTAGAACTTTAGGGCTCTAGCCTTGCGCAATCTTGGGGTTTAGGATTTCAGGTTTAGCGGGATTTAGAGGCTACTTGAAGGGGCAGGGGACTTAGTAAGTTGGTTGTAAGTAGGGTCATAATTAGGGTAACTCCATTTAGGGCACTTATAACCCTACTTATAACCTACTTACTAAGTCCCCTGCCCCTTCAAGTAAAGGCTAGGGCTTTCGGATTTCAGGACTCAGGGCTCCAGAGTCTGATGCTTCTTTGCGGCCTGGTTGACAGTGCTGGCATAGTTGGCCGTGACCCTCCACCAGCCTCGAAGCGTGGAGTGGGTTTAGGGTTTAGGGCCTAAGGTTACGGATTTAGGGTTTAGGTGTTTAGGTGGTTGATTGTCGGTTTAGGGCTGAGGGCTTGTTGCATCTGGATTCCCCATTTGACCCCCCCTTTTTCGGTATGCTTCAACGGAAAGCCTCTAAACCCCGCAAAGGTCGTCATTTATTGTAAAAATCAGAATGGGGTGTGCATCCTGACAAAAGACGAGCCGCCACCTAGCGTCACGTGGGGGCAGATGTGGCTCCCGAAGTCATACCTGACAGCTGCAGGGTTTGTGGGTTTAAATCCGATTTTGGGGTGCGGGGCTTCAACGTTTGCGCTAGGTTTCCTTGGCTTAAGGCCGTGGACGTCGAGGCTGCACATCAAGGTTTTTCTGCTAAAATCTGTAAGATCCGGTGTTTGGGGCGGCTATGTATGCTAAAATCATACAGATTGGATAGTCTACGGGGCTTAATCAAAAAGAAAGACGGCAAGCCAGTTCTTGATACAGCGACCGAGGTCAGTAAGTAGTCTTATCAACTCACGTATCATCCAGCGAAGAAGCACTAAGTCCAGCGCCCCAGCCCGGCTCAACAAGAAAATGCTTTTGGCATCCAGGCTGCATGAGGGCCGGCACGACCTGGAAAACACTAGACGAAAACCAAACGAATCTCTGTCTGCTGTCGCGGGATGTTCCGCGCCCTCCAAACTCTAAGCAATGCACCCTCAGCCTTTATGCCGAGCTTAAGATATTCGAGATTCGGGCCTGGGCCTCTGTAGGGGCGCCTTACTCTCAGTCGTCGTCGTAGCAGTAACAGTAGCACTGGCCACTGCGGTTCTCCAAGAGTTGCAACTGTTGAGGCTCTGGTTGAGATCAGGTTTTCGGGCTTACCGTTGGGACTACTCGGGATCTATGAACGACCGGATATCTTCGCCTGTTCACTGGACCCTTTCAATGCATATTGAAAGCCAAAAAGCATTAAGCCTAAACCCTAAAACCCAGAACCAAGATCATCTCAACCTCAAACCAAAAGCTGCAAAGCCCGGAACACGTTACTCCCGAACCTAAACAGCGTGATTACCTCACGCCCACGCGCCCAAACCCCTCAACCAACCCAAAACACTCGAACCCTGCGCTGTGCCGCACCCGCCCCCTTGAGGCCCGCACTGCAGCGTCATGTTGTTGTCGGCAAGCGCAGCATCAGAACGGATGAGACCATGGACATCATCGCGGTTGGGCCAGGGATGCTCTTTTTCAGGAGGGATGAAACCATGGACATCAGAACGGATCAGAAAATGGACGTCATCATGGTTGGGCCATGGGTACTGTCTTCTCAATACGGATTAGACCATGGACATCATCATTGTTGGGCCATGGATGCGCTCTTCTCAGAACGGATTAGACCATGGATGACATCATGGTTGGGCTATGGATGCTTTCTTCACCGAACTGATAAGACCATGGACGTCATCATAGTTGGGCATGGATGCTCTCCTTTCAGAACGGATTAGATCATAGGCGTCATCATGGTTGGGCCATGGATGATTCATCATCATGGAGGTCGGAATGGACGTTATTGCGGTTGGGGCATGGACGCGCCGACAGAACAAATGAGGTTTATTACGGTTGGGCATGGATGCTCTCCCGAAAGTGATGAGGTCAGAATGGACGGCTGGGGCATGGATGCTCCGACACTGCGGTTGGAGCGTCGATTCTCGTCGGAATGGACGCTGTAGCGGTTGAGGCATGGATGCTCCGACAGAACGGATGAGGTCGGAATGGACATTACTACGGTTGGGGCATGGATAGTCGGAATGGACGTCTTAAGGTTGGGGCATGCATGCTCCGACAGAGTCGTCGGAGTGGACGATATGACAGTTGGGGGCATGGATGCTCCGGTTTCTGTGGCTTTGATTTTGCATGATTTTGCATGATTTTGCGCGGCTTGGATTTGTGCTTTTTGTGGCGTAATGCCTGGTTCGCGGGCTAAAACATAGACCCTGAAGCATTCAATCACCGCACAGACCAAAAAAAAACAAACTCCAACCCCAGACCAACACCCGGGCAAAAAACGATGCAAGAATCATACACCCCAAAACTCAATCCCAAGCCCACAAGCAACGGCCTCGTCTGCTGTCGCATCAGGTAGAGGTTCCGCCATAGCAGTGAAGCCGCCCTGGCCGCTGTCCGCGCCCTGGCTGGACCCCAAAAAATTTTGGGTTCGGAGTTTAGGGTTTAGGGATTTAAGGTTTAGGGTTTAGGGATTGGGGATTGGGGATTGGGGCCAGGGTTTCAAGGTTCAGGGTTTAGGGCGGATCAGGGAGCTTCTCCTGCTCAAGGAACACTAAGCTCCATGTTGGAAACGGTACACCGCATTGAGTTGAAAGCCCCACTCCTATGCCCAAACACCCCTGCATCCTGAAGCTATGTGAACCTTCCTCCGCCCTTACTTACAATAGTCTATACCCCGAACCCCAGGTCGAACTTCAAGCGTGCATGTTGAACCCCAACGCCTGCCTGCGTGCTCAGAGGAGAGTAGTGGAGCTGGAAATAATCCAATTCGACCTTCTTGTATGTACTCGAATTGGTCTCAACGATCCGCACTTGGTTGATGTAGGGATACCTGGGCAGTAAGAAGCAGAAGCCAAAAGAAGGTTTAGGGTACAAAGCATCCGGATATTGTTGGCTTGCGGAAGCAGAGAGGCATCCCTTAGACACGGCCTTAGCGGTTGTTGTTCGTGTCGTGGGTTCTTTTCTTCGGGGCTTCTGGTGTGGAGATTAGGGTTTGGGCTGCACAAGCAGGATGCCCCACATGCCAGAACCTCCGTCTTGGGATTCCTCCTTGTGCCCTTCAGTCACCCGCGCACATGCCATAGCCTTCTCTTCTGAAATCTTGAGCCGAGGAATGGATTCCTGTGAAGACTATCCTGCATCCTAAACCTGAGGTGAAGATGCGCATGAGCGCAAGGTGTGTATACATGTCGCGGCTACTTCTCTAGCTTCCAGCAAGCACAGCAACTCTAAGCCTCTGCGAACATGCTTGCTTTCCGTACGGTTGATGGACAAAATCCTGCATGACCCATAATAAGGAATATACCATAATTCCCATAGTTTAGGGTCCTTAAGGTAATGCAGGATTTTGTCCATCAGCCGTACCACCAATAAAGGGACATGTTGGGAAAAGGTTGCTTTAACACAGCGCATCGGCCTTGTGGCCTGAACAAATTCACAGGACTTCGGTTTAGGGTTTAGGGTTCAGGGTTCTATGGCGGTTTAGGGTTTAGGGTTTAGGGTTTAGGGTTCCGGGTTCTATGGCGGTTTAGGGTTTAGGGTTGAGGGTTCTATGGGGCTTGCTTGTTCTTGCCTGTGCCCTGTGCGCTTTATAGCGCGCCCAGGCGCTCGTTCAAAGGAACTCGTCAGGTCTCGATTTAAAGATGCATACACTCGGTGGGGGCCTAGATTTATCACGGTTCTGGTTCGAATGGTTCTGATTATGCCGTTGGATCGTGGTCTCTATCCGATGTGGCCATTTTGTATTCCTTTGCACCTACCTCCAGCAAAAGACGGTCTCCATATGCCGGGTTGAAGACTACATTGCACTAGGAATTACTAGGGGTCCGGGCTTTGGGAGCTCCGTAAAGTTAGGATCATGACTCTGGTGCTTCTTGGGGCTTAGGGTTTAGGGTTTAGGGTTTAGGGTCGCCGATTTCCTGCGGCACCTATGAGTGAATGGAGCTTCAAGCAACTCAAAGCACTCGGGCCTACGATGGCGGACACAAGCTTACAACGGGAACAAATTATCCCCTGCAGAGGATCCCAAAATGTTTACAGGATGATGGAGTCTTGAACTTTGGATCTGGGCGCCACATAAGGCCTGCGACTTCCGCATCGTGGACTTGTTGAAGGGGTAAGCAAGCAGCTCGAGAGCTGCACACCTTCTTCACACTACCAGACCCTGAAACAAAACAGGCACGAGAACCAGCCCAGGCAAAGGCCGTTTCTCCTTGCACTGACGGGCTGCGAAAGAAAGGCTGAGAGGATCCTCGCGCAGGGTTTGGGGAAGGTAATTGTGGGCTCTGGGCTTTCCAGGATGCAAGACCCGGGTTGAGTAGGCTCCAAGTTCGGATCGGAAAATTAGGGGTACCTTATTTTTTGTGTTCCTTATAATGACGATCCTACTATTTAGGGTACTAAAATAAGGTCCCCTATTTTCGGAAACTCCCATAAAGCCAAACGAGGATCCGAGAAAGGGCCAGACCCTGCAACACCTGAAGAAGCCAACGGACATGTGGAGTGTGGTGCGGTATCTGGGCCTTTAAGTAACCAGGGAGAAAAAAGTATAAACTCTTATTTCATAATGGTTCCTTTAAGGAAAAAAGTATTAAAGTATGGTACTCCAAAGCCCAGTTAAGCATACAACCTCCCGCCTTTTCCATAGCCTCAGAGGTTGCCCATTAGGGATCCTACTATAATTTAAGNAAGGAAAAAAGTATTAAAGTATGGTACTCCAAAGCCCAGTTAAGCATACAACCTCCCGCCTTTTCCATAGCCTCAGAGGTTGCCCATTAGGGATCCTACTATAATTTAAGGGATATTCCTTAATTAGGGGATATTGGAGTCTCTGGGTTCAAGACCCCAGACTCCCATCGCCTGTAAAGACCCCTACACTTCTGACGAGGAACATGTACAGCAACCCCAGAGAAGGTTGAACAAAGCCCTAGACCTTGGGTACTGCCCCCACTCAGTAACAGTTGGATAATATTCATAATAACGATATATTAGGACCTTAATAGTAGCCCTATTATGGACTGTTACTGTATGGGGGCAGTACCCAACCTAGACCCTAAAATCCAAAGCCCAAGAAGCCCTAAAGCCAAAGCCGAAACAGGCTCTGCAGCCCCAAACCCCAAGAGAAGTCCAAAAACCCTAACGCCCTAAAGCCCTAAACCCCAAGAAATCTCAAGCACTGCGTCCCACAAAATCCTGAAGCCTGAAACTCCAAAAACCAACCTTAGATCTCTGGAACCCCAATTCCCCAAAACCCATAAACCCTACACGCCCTCATAAACCCTTAAACCCAACCCATAAACCCAAGAAGCCCTATAAGCCCTATAAACCCTATAAACCCTATAAACCCGACAAAAACCTTAAAAAAAAACCTATAAACCCTAATCCCAACATATTCAAAATCCCTGAGTCTCAGCAGTTCCGGTCCCTGGCTGCAAGAAGCCGCGGCCCTCGTAGACCTCGAGACCGCCGTACATCCTGGGCTATATGGGGGTTTTTTTTTAAAGTGTAGTGACCTTTCTCCGCAGGAATGCAGGTCTGGGCCCGCCTCACAAGGGGCTTACACTCAGTGCCGGGCACTTACGGCTCAGCAAAATGACACACACTACTCACTCATCTCTGCTCCTGCTTCGTTCCCTTCCTTGATCACGCTCATGACGCCACTCAGCATCAGGACCCTCATCATCAATCAGTCCCTGGTCACCAGCTCCAAGATCATCTTGGTCACAAAGCATGCCCTCCCTCACAACCTGCCCACTGGACGACGCTCCATAGCCATCACCTACCTCACGACGAACATGGTGTTCACGTTCCTCCCGACAGTCGCGATCAACATAACGAACCGGAAGTCGAGGAAGAGCATGCGGTTCCGACAGTCCCGGATGTGCAGGAAGAGCATGTGGTTCAGGTAGTCCAGAGCGTTCAGGATGTGGTTCAGGTAGTCCAGAACGTTCAGGATGGGCACCAGGAGCAGGTCCCTCCCCTCGTGAACCAGAAAACCTTGGTGGCCGTCGGGTGACTCGTCCTCGGCGGCGTCCTCCACCAGGGCGACGGTCACACATGTCGAACTCAGGCCCACGACCCATCTCCTCCGCAAGGCGAGCTCTTCGCATGACTTCAGGCCGGGGAATTCCCTGGGGCCAATTGGACAAGTTCCGGTCGTCATCATACTGGATGAGGAAGAGGTCACGATCTTCTCCAGCCACACCCATAGCTCCTTGTGCCTCACAGCCTTCATCCCGGTACAAACCATCAACATGTCTTTGCCATGCTCGACGACGGTATCCGGCTACGACCTGGGGAGCGCCTGGTACCACCTCCTGCAGCTGGGCAAGAGTGGTCGGGAAGCCTCCCTGGAGCAGAGCCGACGGAGCACTTACCATCTGCGACGTCTGCGTAGAAGAGGTCCCCGATCCAAAGCGAGCTTCAGCAGTGACCGCCGCCCATATGTTTCTCTCGAACGTCCCCACATTCATCGGCGTCGTTGTGAGCGGGACTTGAATCCAAGAGAGGGCCTCTTCAATCGCGTCCATGAGAAGGCGGTCACAGTGTCTCAAGTGCCGCTGTCGCGCCTGAAGACGATGTATCAGCTCCACCACATCCACCAACCCTCCATACACCAGGTTCACGTTGACGGTGTCCCGAACTACTTCAGAAGGCCACGTCAACTCCGAGGTTGTGGTTGTCGTGGATGAAGTACTCGTAGTCAAAGTCCAAATCCCTCGCTGCACCATGCTGATGGCATCAACACCATCATTCTCAAGAGTCGTCCCGTCCTCCGCCACCGTGTCAGCAGCCTCATCTCCAGTTAGGGCCTCGTCTACGGTCAGGGTCGTGGAAGTGGTAGTAGTGGCGTCCTCCTCAACCTCACGCCATATTCCCACAGGCTCCAAGGTGACCCAGGAAGGCACAACAGGGGTCGACGAGGTGGACGCTGGCAGGTTGACAGGAGTCGGCGGAAGTGGGCCATTGCGCGGAGTCCCAGGTCGAGCTGGCGGGATCGCCACCACATTCTGATCCGAGTCATATGCATATTCGCTACTGCCCACCTCCGAGTCTCGGGGACTATCACCATCCGATGGCCGCCTGCCGGGGGTCCGTGAACGATTTCTTTGATCTCTCAGACCATTATTGCATGAATATCGCACGGCCCAAGCGCAGCACCAATGCGCTAGTGGGCTCGTCGAAGTAGAGAGCAATCTGTCGCGTCCAGCCTCGATCCACGAATTCTAACTTTGTAATCAAGGCTTCAGCTCCCTGTTCTGTCTGCAAGCTGTCTTGAAACACACTTGGGAGTGGAGCCAGCATGGACAATGTTAGGATGTAAGCCACAGCACTAACCTTTTGTTTCTCTTTGAATCGACGCACACCTATTCGGCCAACGTACGAAGAGCGCACTTGGCGGGTCCAAACCAAGACACCGTTGGTGTTGATGATTCTGTCAGCGAGTGTGAAATCGCCAGACCTCACTGCAAGCAGTGCAGCAATCACCTGCAATGATAGCTCGGTAAAGAACCAAGCAGGTGCTGACTGCTGATACACTGTCATCCAGGGGTTGAAAGCATGCACACAGCCTGCTGAAGGCAGTATGCCCAACTCGCCTGCTGCACGAGAAAGGTGCAGGTTGTGCTTGTCCAGTATGTCTTGCTGGTAATTTGTATAGCTTCGGGCTTGCTCCGGGAAATCATCTGCTAGTAACTGCGCCACTTTGTTTTGTATATGAAGCGAAGCAGGCGGAACGTAAGCAGTCACCACAACTGCATGTGGAGGTATGTCTGCAAAGACTGCATCGGTGGAAATTGCGACATAGACGACTTTGCCCATGTAACGGTCATTGTTCATGACCATTGCGAGAGATCCGTCTTCCAGATCTGACTCATCAATGTGGTTCTTGCTTGCAGCATGCACTGTCTTCCCTGTTCCGGGTGGCAGCAGCTTGATGAGAGCAATCTCGCTTCGGTCAACGAAACGGCCTTTCCAAAACAAACTGCCTTTTGCGTTGAATGTTGTGGTTGGCCTGTTGGCTATGTGCTCATGCAAGAACTTGACACTTTGTGAGTCAAAGATCTGCTTCTGTCCGTCTGCCCACACATTGCCAGCAACCTGGTCACGCAATAGGCGCGTTAGCAATGGGCCTCCAACATCGTAGAAAAGTCTGTCATTCAACCCGCTCTGCTTTAGCATCTCACCAGCTGCTTCTCTGGCATAGGTGCTATCTGAATTGCTGACATTCGCAACATTCAATGGTGGGCGTGGTTCAGCTCTGCGGCAATGTAACAGGTCCGGGATCCAATTGGTGTTGCACAAGTCAGCAAAGCCACCTTCCGCTGATAAATTCGCGAAGAGCAGCTTATGTCGTGAGAGCGTCTTGCCTAGCGAATGCACTCTGTGCCAGCTGTAATATGTTGAGAACAACAACAGCCTAGCACATAGTAAGCTTCCACCACGGCACAACGTCTTGAAAGCCAGATGTAAAGCGGTGTCGAGCTTAGTGAACGGATTTCTGGAAAATACTTCCCGGCTATCTGCGATGATGAAGTTGCCCAGCGACCTGCACACAAAACCTGAAGTACCCTGGTCAGTTGTGAAGGTTCGCAAAAACTCAGAGCACGAGCGAGAGATGCGCTGCGCTTCCGGTCTTATCTTTTGCTTTGTCGCTTCAAGGGCAAGCATGAGCATTAGACAGCACAAGAAAGTACCCAGTTCGAGCAGGCCGTCATCGCCAGCTAGGTAATGGCATAGTATCAGCACTGTGTAATTGAGAGCCATTGCCACTAGCTTGACACACACTCTGATGTAGCCAACTTGCTCCAATGCGTTGATTTCGCCAGTTGCGCGAAGGCCTGAAGCCAGTCTGTGCTGGATCCATACAGCCACAGAGGAATTTGGCACAAAGATGGAGGTCATGGTGGTAAGCATTTTGATGATAACCGACCATGCCCATTGATCGAAGTGCGGAGCTCCAACATTGGCCGTGCACAACAGAGCGAAGTATGTAGCCACCATTGTTGGTACCGAATGGAAGCTATTGAAGTCTGGCCAATCGATGGCGACAAACAATCCTTCGCCCAATGGACGAGAGCGATGAAAGCAATGCGAACGAGAACCTTTTGCATAATCATACGGCGAGCCCAGTGCCTGGGATAAGCATGGTGGTATGCCTTGATACTCACCTCTCAGACATGATGAATGCCATTTTCCTCTCATAGCGAGAACAGACTGGGGTGATGGTGGCACACCAACAGTAGCCACTGCTAAACGCTTCTCAGACTGTCCTAGCGAATGTGAGTCAATGGTAGCTTGTTCCAGACGTTTAGGAACCATCAATAACCGAGCCTTCATCGGTTCACGTTTCTCGTCGCTGCCTAGGATGCCCAATGGTAACTGCCATGCAGCTGCAAGACCAGCCCAAAGTTTGGAAATTCTCTGGGGCGCGCCAGGACCTGGATCATATGCAGCGACATCTACCTTACGGAAGGAGTTCCACACTGCAGCGATCAAGGAGATCAAGTTGTCCGGGTTGCGGAAGGTCCTGATAAACCATTGTGGCGATATATCCTGCAGAGGCAAAACATCTCGTTGAACCATGTGCTGCATGCTGTGCAGGAAAGAGCGTATCTTGATAATCCATTCTTCGCGCTGCACAATGATCTCAAGCACCCTGCCAGGTGCATAGAGAGCAGCATGTTTGGAAGAAGATGCTTTGTGCGCAGTTCCATCTTTGTCGTAGACAAACATTTCCTCAGCTCCACCTGCTCCGTTCGAGATGTTGTCAGGGAACAACTTCAAGAAAGACTCGAACGGCAAAAGTTTCCATGTAAGTTGGAAGGTGTGCAGGCATGCAGTCAGCACCTCCATGAACATCACAAGGAAGCGATATGCTGACAAAATGTCTTGCTCGCTCCCTTTGAAGATAGAATCAGAGCCTGAAGGCGCTGTGCTGAAAGTTTCGGAAGCATGTGGGTTGAGTGCTCGCAAAGAAAAGTGCAAGTCCTGGCCAGGCCGTACCTTTGAAATCTCCTCCGACTCATCAGACACATTGGGTGCCCGATCAACAGCACGTATTATATGGGAGTTTAGGGTTTAGGGTTTAGGGTTAGGGTTTAGGGTTTAGGTATGGGTTCCTTTAAAGGGTTACGATAAGGGTACTATAAGGGTTCCTTTAAAGGGGATCTATAGAGGGTTTAGGGTTTAGAGTTTCCGAAAATAGGGGGTACCTTGATTTTGGGGTCCTTATAATCAGGCTCCTACTATATAGGGTACTATATTAGAGTCCCCTGTTTTCGGAAACTCCCATATAATACATGTTAGAATATAACACAGTACAACCTGGTAAAATAAAAACACAAAAGAGTACAAAATAATATAAATATAGTGTAGACAGTATACAGTAGTATAAGGAATAAGATAACTACAATGTAGTTCTCATAGGTTAATAATGTAGTAATAAGATAGCGTAGTATACTACAAATTATGGTGGGGCTCCCTGAATGGAGCCCTTAAAGGATCCTCAAAGGAAGCCTCAAAGGATCCCTTACCTAAAGGAACCCTTATATGGGCTCCGTTTAAAAAGGGTTCTATAAGAGTTGCCATAAGGTTTCTTACTTGTCCAGTATCTTAGGGGAACTAAAGGTTAACCTTCTGGATCATATAGGGATTATGGTACCCCAAAAAGGCTACAGGTTGCCTACTCCCTTTTTGGGTCCTTATTATAATACGGCACCTAATATCTAGGGTACCCAAAAAGGGGCCATAATTTTGACAACTACCCATATGGGCTCCTTTTAGAAAGGGTTCTATAAGAGTTGCCATAAGGTTTAGTACTTAGGGTTTAGGGAAGGGTTCTATAAGAGATGCAGCGGTCGACCCATGAGGGTTGAGTATAGGGTGAATAGGGCTCCCTGATGTTGTGGGCTCCGCGGAAAAAGGGGTCTATAACAGCAAGAAGAATAGTGCGATGCAGGTATGCTGTAGTATACTTAGAACTTAGAATAAAGGGCCCTGAGGAATAGTACTGCCAATGATTCAGGCGTCTACAGCTCCAGGTTCCTGGGAAACCCAAACAACATTCGTTTATGGCTTTAGTGCTATGAAAGGTCTCTTCCGGGTGTGGGGAGGGATGACATAAAGCATTGTTTTGCAGGGCTGCATTCTACAAGCCCCTTGGTTTAGGGTTTAGGGTTTAGGGTTTAGCTACATTACAAAGCCCTCTTCCTTTAGCGAGCTTCCGTGTCAGAAAAACCTACAGGATCCCCAATACGGAGCCCTGAAGAAAGAGAAAGTTTTTCTTAGGGACCCAAAAAGCACATAAGCATAAGCATTTTATGGGGATATATCCCTACCTTATTGGGCTTCATTATAAGGGGGGTTATATGGGATATCCCTATCGTTATTTTGCTTATGTGCTTTTTTGGGGCCCAATTTCCCTTCTTCAGGTCGTACGCTCTGCCTTCTGGTCAGCGGTATGGCACTACCCCTTTCAGATGGCTGTTGATCTTGCTCAAAATAGAACCTATTCGGTAAGGGTGCTTTCAGTATAGACACCCCAATACCCTGAATGGACGGAAAGAGTTGCACACAGTACCTGAATAAGGAGAAAAGGCCTGATCTTGAGATCTCGACATGACGCAGGCCCTCCACCTACCCCACCCTAAACCCTAAACCCTAACCGCCCTAACCCTAAATCTTACAATGTCAAGCCTGCCAGGCTTTCCCTCTGCAGCCCCATGAAGTTATACATCCCAAACCCCAAACTTGCAACCCACAGCACTCAAAACCTTTGTACCGTAATTCCGGCACCTCAAAGCTCTAAAGCCCTGAAGCCACTGAAACCTTCAACGCCGGAAACCCGAAACAGCACCTTAGCTAAACCCAGCTGGTTCGAACTCATTGCTAGGCAGTTGTCTCCATGGTGGCCCGGCGTATTGTGACCTTGACCTGTGCAGTGAACGGCAAAAGGGGTGGTGTTAGGGTTTAGTGTATTATTGCTTCAAGCGTCCTTTCAAGAAGGAGCCGCTGAAACCTCACGTCCTCATATTTGAAACCCTGAGCAGCAGGGACTCCCATCTAGGAAATTGAATAACGGCAAGAATGTTTAACCAGGACCTTAGAGCAAGTAATGAAAACTGCGCTACCCATGATGATGGTAACAGCAACAGTTATGGCAACAAGCCGCCCCCCCCCCCCCNACCCTAAACCCCAACGAACCCCACACCCCCCACTCCCCGAAGATGCAGAGGATTCTCTGCCTGGTTCTTAGTAGGGAATGGGGGAATGGGCTGTAGGGACTACTGCAAGGGACCTTAAGGGACTATCATAAGGATCATTCCCCCATTTTCTGGAGTTCTGCCTGAAACCCTAAAGCCTAGACCCTAAACCCCAAAACCCATTCCGTACTCAGAGCCGGGGCGTTCTACCTGCATGCTGGAGTAGATGTCCCCACCCGGTGCGAAGGATCGGTCCGGAATAGAGAGCTCCACATCCTCGGCCGTACGGGCTCTTTAAGGGCTTAGGGGCCTAGGGTTTGGGGGTTTAGGGTCCCTTTAGTGGGGGTTGTAAGGTTTATACTACCGCCTAGAGCTGAAGGTGCACATACGAGTGTTCTAAAAATGTTGTATGAGGTCCTCAACGGATTCTACAAGGAATCCATAAGGTTTGTACGCAGGTTCCATGAGGGTTCTAGAAGTTCTAGAAGAGCTTCCGTGCTTCAGGGCTTCAGCGTTTCAGGCTTGAGCAAGGCATGGGGGCTAAAGGGTGTTTACGGTGTAGGGTCGTAGGCTTTAAGGCTTGGGGATCAGGGCTAGGAGTTCAGGTGGGGCGAATAACGCAAAAAGAGCCCAAACCCGAAACCCCAAACCCTAAACCCCTAAACCCAAACCCTAAACCCTAAACCCAACCCTACTTATGGGGACTCTGGCCTACATTCCACTATGAGCAGCTCAAGGTTCTCAAGCAATAGCATTAATACCAGAGTCTCTAGGGTTTAGGGCTGCCCCGATATCAAGGCTCAACTGGGAACCTCGGCGGGCTGTCCCGAGTCTAGGCTCTCTCAAAGGGGCATGGGTTTAGAGTTTAGGGTCTAGGGGGTAGAGTGGTGAGGCGAAGTGCCCTGTTCAAAAACAGATTTTTCCTGGTTTGAGTACGGGCTCTCTCACAGACGACACAGCTTCTTCAACCGACCAAGCAAGACTCCCATCCCAAACACAAAACATAACACTTCAACGCAAAGTTTCGCTCCACACACCACCATACCCTGCACCGTCTTACGGCCTAAGCTCAACTGCTAGCTGGATTCGATGTCGCTGATGTTTGCCCCGGAAGACATGCTGGCCACCGCATTTCCCAGAGCGTCCTTGATACCCTCCTGGAAAATGCTGGATGCGAAGGCATAGGTTCCGGATTGTGTTCCTTGTGGCTGTTCACGCCAGCATGAGTTGCATCTTATCAGAAACAGCATGAGGGGAGGAGGACGAGGGGGATAGGAACTGCTTTGAAGAGGTGCTGGTGGCGGTGTCGTTGTCTGTAACCTCAACCCCTATACTATACTCGACGTCATGACCGAACCCGGCACAATCAACCCATTCTGTAGCAGCTTCATGATTAGCAAACAACACCGGGGAGAGCTTCTTGCTATGTGCGAACCAGGGTGTGCCGATCAATCTTTAGTAACCCATAGGGCTTCTGCCGCTCTCAACACTGCTTCTCCTAAACCCTGAGCCCCCTGAGCCCCCACCCGAATGGAGAGCCCAACATGCCGAAACCCAGAAACTCCACGCCATGGCATGTTTAGGGCACCCAATGCCTTGAAGTCCGTCTGCTGAAGGATCAGGAGAACCGAGACGTTGGTTACCTCTGGGCCCTACTCCTCTTACCAGTCTCAGTCTCGGACCCCCCCCCAAAACCTAGAGCAAAGGATGAAATCGAATGTCAAATCCTACTATGCTGAGCCTAAGAAACTGTCGTAAGGGATAGGGCGTAAACAGAATTACTTTGGTTTCAAGAGCGGAATGTTGCTCACTCTTCAATTAGGTGGGGCTTTTCAAGCTTTTGAAATATTACTAAATAAGATCCTCTTAAGCCCAATAAGGGAAAATATAAAATGTCCCAAAGCCCTACATACCGAACCCTAGACTTCCGAATCCTCCACCACTGTATGAGGCTTAGGGCGGAGGGGCCAGAAAAACTTGAAAGCTGGAACGCAACCGTTCGACACTCGGAGCCCCTCTACTGAGCTCTAGTAGCGGGCAGACACGGGCCAGATATCCAACGATGTTTTTTTTTTTGAAAGCTCCTTTTCGTTACCGCAGAACAGCTCCGAAAGAAGAAGGCAGCTCACCGTCTTCGGCAAGCTGGGAACAATTAGAGAGCACTGTACGACTCCCCACAACGAAAACACTCAGCTGTTTCACAAGGCACCCTCGACCGACACTGCCATCTTTCATTCTCTTCTCTGTCGTTTGGTCCAACGATGTTTAGGGTTTAGGGTTTTCGGGGTTTAGGGTTTAGGGGTTTTGGGCTTTGGGGGTTTAGGGTTTAGGGGTTTAGGGGTTTAGGGGTTTAGGGGTTTAGGGGTTTAGGGGTTTAGGGGTTTAGGGTTTAGGGGTTTAGGGGTTTAGGGGTTTAGGGTTTAGGGTAAGCTTTCTTGTGGGAGCTTCAGGACGTAAGGGACGCCAACGTGCACTCGAAATCCTTATTTGACTACCCACTGAAGGCGATTGCTGCTAGTGGGTATTCGTGTTCACTGCACTTTGATGTAATCACGGAAAAAACAAAATACAGTTTATTTCATAATGGTTCCTTTAAGGAACAGGTCCCCCAAAACAGTAAAGTATGGAACAGAATACAGTTTGTTTCATAATGGTTCCTTTAAGGAACAGGTCCCCCAAAACAGTAAAGTATGGAACAGAATACAGTTTATTTCATAATGGTTCCTTTAACGAACAGGTCCCCCAAAACAGTAAAGTATGGTACTCAAGAACCCAGTTCAACTATCCAAACAGCGCTGAAGGCAGCGGAAGACCAGTGCATCTGGCGACAGGTCGACAAGGCACTCCGAAACTCCCAGAATCTACTAAGACGCTTCCCGATGTAGTAAGCTCATGAAAATCAGCCAAAGGATTTCCGAGACTGTAGCAGAATTGCAAGGATTGCTGTCCATGTCGCAGGCTTTCGAGCAACATTCTGCAGCAACTATGCCGGAAGGTAGTCAGCACTGGCAATTTCTGTGAGGCCCTGAGCCCGAACCACAAACTCTAAACCCGCTAGCCCCCGAAACCCTAAATCTTATTCCTGACGGCGACGATTCGGATTTCAGGAAGCCCTGAAAAAACTCACTAATGAAGCCGTAAAGCTCCGACATCAATGCGTCAAAACACCATCCAAACTCTGAAGCATTTTCATAGCAGGTTCGAAGTTCGTGTTGCAGACAGGCCGCAACAAAGCGGATCTGGATGGAGGAGTCGGATGGCTTAGAAGAAGCGTTGGCGTTGGACTGCACGGAATCGATCCACTTTGAGCCTGTGGCGGTCAGAGGCTCAGCTGAGATTATAAAACATACGAGACCTTCTGATATGATAAAGTACAGTATGACATGATAGCACATAACGAAATACAATGCAACTTAGTATAATCTACTGGCTCAGCGCAAGCTTCGTGCGGTGGGGCTTTCGGCTTATGATTTCTTTTTATCATACGATCAAGCGAAACCTTGCGACATCGAGCTCCTAGCTTCTACACAAAAGCCTGCCTATGCGCCGCCCTAGACGACTAAAGGGGCCTTAATAGAACAGGGCTTCGGGGCTCATTATACTATACTTATAATAAGGAACCCCCAAAATAGTATTACTTCGGGAGGTGCAAAGTCCGATCGCGAACGTACCTCAAGCATTGAATTCAGGATGTGAAACAAAAATCGAGGGCGTATGGCTCTAGCGACGAGCAGCGTATCTGTTCCAGCCACTCCGNAGCAGTAGTTGCAGTAGTTGCAGTAGTAGTCGTAGTAGTAGTCGTAGTCGTAGTCGTAGTAGTAGTAGTAGAAGTAGAAGCAGCAGTAGTAGCAATAGCAGTGGTGGTAGCAGTAGCAGGAGCAGTAGCAGTAGCAAGCCAAAAAGTGCAGAAGAGGTGGGTCCAGGAAGGGGCACCGGCCTAGTAGTAGTAGTAGTACGACAGTAGTGGCAGTAGTAGTGGTAGTGGTAGTAGTAGTGGTAGTGGTAGCAGTGGTGGTAGCGGTAGCGGTGGTGGTAGTGGTAGTGGTAATGGTAGTGGTAGTGGTAGTGGTAGTAATGGTAATAACAATAATAGTAATAGTAATACTACTACTAATACTGATACTAATACTAATGATAATAGCAATAGCAATAGTAACAGTAATGGTAGCAGTAATAATAGTAATAAACATAATAGTAATACTGATCGTATTGGTAATGGTAACAACATTAATGGTAACAGTAATAATAATGATAGTATTAGTAACAGTAATAACAATGATAGTAATAGTAATAATAATGGGAATAGTAATTTAATAGTAATAGAAATAGTAATACTAATAGTAATAGTAGCAGTAACAGTAAGAGTAATAGTTATAGTGATAGCAATAGTGAGAGCAATAGTAATAGTAATCGTAATTGTAACGGTAATAGTAATCAATAATAATAGTAATAGTAATAGTAGTAATAATGGTAATCGCAATAGCAATAGCAATATTAGTAGTACTAGTCATAGCAATAGTAATAGTAATAGTTATAGTAATACTAACAGTAACAGTAATAGTAAAGCAATAGCAATAGCAATAGCAATAGCAATAGCAATAGGACTAGGACTAGGACTAGTACTAGTACTAGTACTAGTAACAGTAATAGTAGCAGTAATAGTAATGTAATAGTAATAGTAATAGTAATGGTAAGAGTAACAGTAACAGTAATAGTAACAGTAACAGTAACAGTAAGAATAATAGTAAAGTAATAGCAATAGTAATAGTGATAGTGATAGTAATAACAATAATAGTAATAACAACACTTGTAGTAACAATAACAAGGAGCAGGAGCAGGAGTTGGCGCGGGCGGGGGCAGGGGCAGGGGCAGGGG
>BGNK01004669.1:0-49863 GCA_003297005.1 Symbiodinium sp. clade A Y106 | reverse complement strand
GCTTCTGTTGAAGTCGTCTCGACGGAGTGATCCTCAATTTTTGACGGTTGAGCGGGTTCATTAACGAGCCCGAAAAGCCCTTTAGAAAATGTGGTCGTGCACAAGGGGCCTCCACAGTTTTTGGGAGTCCGGGAGCCCGCCTCCGCGAATCGATGAAGGTCAGCTTCCGTCGAAAGCGGTTCCAGCACCGCTCGCAAAACCTGTGTCGAGAATGCCGCGAATGTGTCTATAAGGCCGAAGGACCGGAACCGACACACAACTTTTCACCAGCAGCGCCTCCATGTTTTCTCGAAAGGGCCTCCATTGGCCAAGACTGGACAATCTGAAGCTTTCTCCATGACCGTGGTGCGAGCCCATGTGGAACCTTGGAAGCTGCTGCAGCAGCTGCGCCATCAACGTCGCATAAGCCTCACTGGCATCACACAGACACAGACAGCCAATCCTCAAGCAACTTGGGGTAGGCGGGCAGCTAAGAAGCAGCCACCTTGGATTGCACCCAACCCTGCTCCAAATTTACATCCACCTTTCAACTTCTCACTGCAGTTGTGTGCAGAACATTCCAATACGTCATCACAAGTTACCTTCTACGGCCCTAGAAGACAATGCTGCGTACTGGTTGATAACATCAACATGCTAGCTCACCTTTGCACACTGTTTTCGCTTATTCTGAAGCAATGACATGCGCAAGAAGCACAACGAGGCGGTCTAGGAGAAGTCTAGAAGTTTGGACGGGAACTGAGGGCATGCCTGAGAAGTATCGAGGCTGATCGCAGGTGGAAGGTCAGGATTGACGAGTCTGCAATCAAGACCCTATCAACCACGTTTCAAGTTCCAGCTTCTCGCAACCCCGCACCGAACTGACACAAAGCCCGGTCGAAGGCAAAGCAACCGTTGACTAAGTTCGGGGAAGCTTCGCACAGAGTTTAAACCACGTCGGGTTGATGAGTACGAGGGAGTGCTTGATGGACCGGCTGTTCGACAATATACATACGATTGGGGATTGGGGGGAGGGGGTCTTGTATCCTTTGGGTCGGCTCGGCCCCGCCTCGCCCAAAGAAGCTGCCGCCTGGCAGAGCCCAGGTTGCAGCGCCTGGGCGGACTGAGAATAACTGTCTTCAACATGGGAGCACGCTCGCACTCAGAGCTCTCCACCTGCAAAGGACCGGATCGCAGCCCACCACAGCTGTGCACCAAAGCGAGCATGGCCTGTGCAAACACCGGGATCTGCTCCCCCCCACAACCCCCAAGCAGGCTACCGCTACCGGCTGCACAGCGCCGCATGACGAAGAGTTGCAGGGGCCTCTGCCGCTCTTCTGGAATCTTGCGCGGCCAATGCAGCGCTAAAAGCCTTGCCCGCCGTGAGATCGGACACGTTTCAGATTCTACAATTCTACAAATCCTGGCTCCACGACAGTGCCCATCGTCTTCCCGAGGCCACCTCCGCAGTTCCGGATGCGGCATCCATCTTGATGAAGTCGCTTTCGACTTCGAAGGCAAAGATTCCCAGCCCAGGCCTGATGGGTACTTGTACCCCCAGTCAAAAGAATCTTGTCCCTCTGTGAAAATGATACACTGATGAGGGGGTTTTGATGATGCTGAGGCCAACACGCTTCCCGGTGCAGGAATTCTCGCAAGCTGCCGACCCTGACACCAAGCATCTTTTTTGGCTACAGCGAGACGGCATGCAGCTGTAGGCAGAGGTGCCGGCTGGGCTGCAAAGACCTCCTCCCAAGCAAGCCACTCCCCCAAAGCCACCAGCGCCGGAGCTGCCTTGGACATCAGAAGAAGACAGTGGCGGCAGTGGGCAGTCGCTTCCCGCCTGGATCAACCGCCCAGCTGCCTGCCGTGGTGAGTGCACGAACGCATCAAAGCTCCTGCTCGAGGCCCTCCCGGAGAAGACCGCCGAGGCCTTCTCCCAGCCCTCTTCGGCCATGGCCACCAGTGCCTTTGCTGCCTGCGGTCGTCTCGTCACAGTGGCCGAACAGCGCACACAACTTTCCGTCCTCCTTTGTGGCAACTGCTGACCCAAAGGCTGCCGCAGCTGCGCAGCGTAAGGCGCGGTGGGCTGGTGCTGCCTGGGAGGATGCGGCGATAACGCAGTGAACTGAGAAGCATTCCAGCCTCCTCCGGTGCATCTGCCACTGCTTTGGCAGCTGCTGCCGCCCAGTCTTTTTCCTGCTCTCTGCTGCTGAAGCAGTCTGGTACGGTTGGCCGGGAAGTGCATTGACGGGTCAGGTGCTTCAGTGCGTGCTCTGTCTCTCTGCTTGTGAGCTCGTGCCTAGAGTCTATACAGTCTAAAACCGATCCCGGTGCACGCGAACCTCACCCACAGCTCCGAAGCGACGGAAGAGAAGAAGCCGCAAGGCGTCCTGCTCCGGAAGGTGCCAGAATCAGAATCAGGTTCAGATGTGACAAGCCCAAGTCCTCAGCCTCTTCCTGTGGCCTCGGTTGGGCCGCAGCATGTGCTCGTGAATCCCGGAGCAGGGGCCCCGACGTGACTGGACCGATCAGAAGAATCGATCTAAGACTTTGCTGATGAGAGGCAGGGCATCTTGTCCCCCGAGTTCTTGCAGCAGCTCTGATGCCTGCAACAGCTGGTGTCTTTGAACAAGACAGGGCGAGCTATGACGGCCAGGCGCAAGGCCAAGGTTGGCTTCTGGGCCCGAGTTCCCACGTGAAATTAGGGCTCAGAGGAAATGCCCACCATCGCGCAAGAATCTCGAGCTCTGGACCGCAGTAGCTACATTGCCAAACAAATTCGGCACTGTGTTTACTTCCTGCATCCCACTCCTTCGGTGATTCTGAGGGTGATAGTCGTGCAGTTCACCGGGGACCACGCACCCGTGCGGCACCAAATGCAATGATAAGCCCGGTCTCGTTGCGGCTGCTGCATAGTATGCATTCCCAAGATCCGTATGCCGTGAATCCTTTCGCAGTTTCTCCCACATCGAACCGAAAGACAGTTTGTTCTTCAGACATAGACTACCGTGGTGCCCTTGACACCAGCATGGCAATAGTCATTCCGCTTCCAGGACATGTCGGCACTGAGGACTCCTGGATGCTATGATCCGGGAAAAAAATTGGGCATTGATATGGATGACTGCACGGTTCATGGTTGGCACATAGTTGAGTGGAAGCCAAGCAGAATAAGCTGAGCCGTCTCTGGGAACATCTTACCGAAGAGCGAACCGGTCATTGTCGGCTACTCGGGGCAACTCTGTCGTTGCAGAATCCACCAGCTGGATCCGGGCGCTTGCGTTTCTTGAGCAGTTATCAACTTTTCACCGGGCAGAACTGAGCAATGTGCGCAAGCCGAATTCGTCAATGCAAGTTGGCAGAAAAGCGCTCTTACCGGCGCCTGCCTTGTCGGAAAAACTGACAAAAGCATGTCAGGCAGCTCTACGCCAGCACGACCACTATTCAGTCGAATCTGGACGTAGAGTAGACCACCAAGGTTGGGAGGCTGTGCGCGTATATCGCCTTCTTCCTATACGACACGGCAGGAATCCTGTTTTGGGAGGTGTTCCGCTAGCCTCGGACGGCTCCAGAACTCGGTCCTGCATACCTCACACCTCGTCCCCAGTGCACACAGCACATGAGAGGCACAGATGCCGTGGCTCCCGGGTTTGTGAACGCAGAGAGCGTGTTTGGATTGGAAGGCTGAGTCGCAGTGATCGCAGCGCCATGGCAAAGCACTGCTGCGTGCTGCGACTATCACGGCCTGGTCACAGGGAGGCCTGGGCTTCAGCATGGTTCTGTCGACCCAGCGGGCCGCGGTGGCCTTCCGAAGAAAGGCACGACAAACAGCACTGAGTCTCCCCCACGTCCTGCCACCACGCGGGGTCGAGGGAAAGCTCCTGTGGAACCGGCCAGAAGACGGCCCTGGCTAGTTGAACAACAGTCCGCACCCTCTCGACGTGCAGCGGTTCTGTGGGGAGTGGCAACCCCAGAGCACTGGCCACTTCCAGATTGGTAAATCCCTGGCTGGAGATCCCGACAAGGGGCTTGAAAGCGCCACCGTAGAAGCCGTAGATGGAGTCAACTACTGCTTCCCGCTCACGGGTAGTACACAAGGTCCAGAGGCCAGAGCCACGCAGTGCGGAGAAATAAGATCTTCTCCTCAAAGGTAACTGCCGGATTACGCAGGATGCGTGCCTTCACTTCACAGGCCGGAACGTTTCCCTGGCAAGGCTGCGGCGGCGCATAACATCCGGGCAAGGCAGGCCTGCGCACAGGAGCCCAAGTACTGGTATGACGGGACGACCCGGATCCGTGCAGTACCCCGGCGAGTCGGGAAGGCAATGACGGGGTCATCATGGGCTAGGAGCTCGCTCCGACCTGTCGCGAGCCGGGGCCATGGAGTCCCAAAATCGCCTCAGTCTTCCCCCGGCCTTGGTTGGCGCTCAGGCCTGCGCCAGCCAGCTCCTCCGTGAAGAACTGTACCGTCAAGGCCACAGCCTCAGCAACCTGGTCGACCCGAGTGACCAGCAGGCTGACATCATCCGCCCAGGTGGGTGTAAAGCCACGGTTGCCGCTATCGGAGCAGGTGATGGACGCTGAAATGGAGGGCAGGGGCAGCTTCATCCCGTTGCGCCATCTGAACAAAGCGCTGCTGCAAATCAGTGTCAGCGAAAAGCAGGCTGGCGCGTCGCCACAAGAAGCTCACATCCCGGCGCTGCTGAGCTGTCAAGGAAACGAGATCCCTGGTGATCGAGTAGTATGCCGCCGAAGCATCTACAAAGATCACAGCGCCTGGAGTCTTGGTGCGCTTCAGGAAAGCAAGATGGGCTTTTCCCAAGACGCCGGGAGCGCAAGAGTGAAGCCTGGGCGACCACCCATCTCCAGGCAACTGCCGACCATCCAGAGCCCTGGGCGGCTGAGCGACTTGGGTCTCAGTGGTCATGACCCTGGTCACCGATTAAACTACTGCACGCTGGGCCTGTGCGAAGTGGCCAAAGCTGTCAGCGACGGCCTGGCGACCTGTTNCCCTGGGCGGCTGAGCGACTTGGGTCTCAGTGGTCATGACCCTGGTCACCGATTAAACTACTGCACGCTGGGCCTGTGCGAAGTGGCCAAAGCTGTCAGCGACGGCCTGGCGACCTGTTGGACAGCCCTCCTCGCCCGAGAGGCATGGTAGCAAAGCCGGCGATTGTAGCGACGACCAGTGGAGGATAGCCGTCGCAAACATGGCATTGGCTGTAAAGGCTCCAACTTTTAGCAGGCTGGGAGAGAAGGCAGCTACCAAGGCGAGCAGGAGCTGTCCTGGGCTCAACGTTGGCTGCAGCAGGTAGGCCTACTGTGAGGCTGCCTCGCCTTCGCAGCCTTCTCACACCGTGGTCCTTCATGAGCTCTAAAGTGGACGCAGTCCGTGTACGCCTCGACCAGGTCTACTCTCGCCTCACCGGCCGACTGCACACCCTCCAGCAAGCCTTTCCAGCCATTGCCATGTACTTTGCAGAAGCTGCTGTGGATGCCTGCACATACCACGGTCAGCCCACTATGGGTGACTCCGAAGGAGACCCAGATGTCTGACGACCTGCCGATCGAGCCTTCAGCGCTTGCCCCGCCGGTGTCGTTCATGCTCCTACATTTGGAAGCCAAGCCCCCACATGCTACTCTAAGGAAGAGCTCGCCCAGCCTCTGCCCCAGTCGTGCGACGGCTTCGGTGCCACAAAGCCTGTTGTGCACCGCGTCTTTCTGACTCGAGGCGGGTCTCCAAGGCAGATACGTGGGCAGATAGGTTCTCCAACGTGAGGGCGGAGTCGGCGGGCTGGCCTGAGAAATCTTGTGTGCTAGGGCAGGGCTGTATCGGCTCGTAGGCTGCACTGGTGTCGGCATCAAAGGCAAGGGGGCCGGACAGGCCGGCGTTCATGCGACTCATCGTCGAGAGTTGGGAGGCTTGGGCAGTCAGCTGACCTTGGTTCCATTGCAGGACGGGGCTGTTGGCGGAGCTAGGCCAGGGCGTGCGCTGAGCCCTGTCCGCCGACCTATGCTGAGGCCGATGATAGCCCTTCATGTCTCTAATGGCGCCTGAAGGTAAAGAAAGCTGCGGTGGGCGAGAAGTTGAGGGCTGAAGGTAAGCATTCTGAGGCTGAGGGAGCGGCTAGTCTCATCACACCCCAATCCAATCTACCCGTACCCACCTAAGCCAACCTACCCCAACCCAACCTCAGACCTGACCCAACCTCTGACGGTGTCCGTGCGCTCCTGAAACTGCTGTGTTAGGAGGTCCATAAGGGCTTGTGAGTAGACAACCCAGCCTTGCTCGAAGCTGGCTCTGTCCTGTCGTAGCTTCTCCAGCGCCGAAACTGATCCTGGCGCTGCGCCGCCAGCTTGTGCAAGGCCTTGGCCTCGGTCCTTGCCGTGCTGTGGGAAGCTTGTGTTACTAGAGCGCGCACCGGCTCTGATAAATTCTCCTGCCCAGCAAGATGTCCCAGCAGCGTATCCAAGAGGCGTCTCTCCTGGACCACGGCTGTCGACGATGTCCCGGGCTCCTCTGGAAGGGCAAACTGCTTTGCCTTCGGCGGCGCAGGCAACTGCTCCAACATGGGCGTCGCCGGTGCAGCAGCTGGTGGCCGTGGAGGCACCGGCTGCTGCTCTGTAGCATTGGCACGGCCGCGTGGTGACGGGGCGATTTGCCCCCTTCTGCTCTTCCTTCCCTTTGCCGCGACCCTTGGGCTCTGATGGTAATAGCCTTCCATGCGGTGTAGCTGCTCTCCAGTCCGGGCGCTCCTGCACTTTCTCCCAGAAGCCCCCACACCCCGGGCAATACTTGGCCATCGAGGACCTGCAACACCGCCACGAAGTCGCCATAGTTCGCAGTCTGCGACTGGCAGCCAGAGGTAACTGGCTCCGCGAGTGGTGTTTCCCCAGAACCTTGATCGCAGTTCGGACCAGTGCTGGCTCCACCAGATGGCCCGAAGTGAACTGTCTCAGCAGGGTCCTGGACTTTGTGCGCCGGCGGCGCAGGTTGCGATGCCAGCTGGGCTCATTCAAGGTCGCCCCAGCCGCCGTATCCGCACTGCCCCAGCGGAAAAACCAACCAACACCAGATCACCCCAGTGAAGAAAAAGGGATACCGCATGCACCTCCAGAGGCGTACCAGTAATATCGGCCCAAGGGCAGCGATAAACCAGAAAAACACCAAGAATGCCAGAAAAAAGGAGTCCACTCCTGAGTTCCGACCTGGGTCGGCTGCTCAAACTGCAGCGTACCAGTGGCTTCGAGGAGGACGATGTCGTGGGCACGAAACTGCAGTGCCGCACTAGGGTTCAGGGCCAGGGGCGATCCTGAAGGAAAACTGACCCCTGAGGCCAGACGCCTAGCAGTTATCAACTACGTCTTTGGACAAACTTAAACTAGCAAACAGGCATTATACTTGTTTGCATGTGCTTTGCTCAATTGCATTGTTCTTTTGTCGCTCCGCTTCGCTCACTCTCATTCTTTTGTAGGAAACGAGCGGAAGCGTGCTTCAGTCTCCATACCCGCTTACGCTTCGCTTTGTAATGTGATACAAGCACGAACTACGATCGAACTGAACCAAAGCGGAATCTGAAGTGATTTCTTATGTTCACAAGCTTCTGCAACATAAAAAGGGCCACATTACTTGATAAAAAATGCACTCGCATGTGATTTGCATTAATTAACTCACATGCTGCAGAACGAAGGGAAACCAGAATAATATTACGACAAGATTGGTTCCTAACAGGATTCCTGCCGAACTGCTCTGTAGCTTACTTCAAGCTTGACTTGTGGAGGCAGAAAAAAGGCACTCTCCTCCGTGTTACTTCGACGGTAGGCTGTCCTCGTGTTCCCCCAGGATTACAGCAAAGCGATTTGCCAAGTACTATCACTGACTTCTGTGTCTTCATGTGGCTTACATCCTCGCCGACATCGGAGTACGAGAAGGACACTCACAGAATCAACCTGACCCCACTTTGCAAACAAAGCAGAGGCACATTCAACTTGAAGACGCACGAACCGAGCAGGAAGGATGGCATGGTCGCGTACGTGCATACCTTCTGCTAACAGTTGCAGACATCTGCAGATAATATTGAAAAACTTCATCTAGTTAAACCTGCGTGTGACGGTGTGCGCTTCCCAAGGCGTGCCTCGCGCTCCACCATGGCACCCACAACACCGTCGGCTGCGCCTGCGATCGTGCAGCACATCAAGTGTCAAAAGCTTTCGGTAGCAAGCGGCTTGGGTCTCCGAAGGGACTAGCGGGGTGCCTCGCACAGCCATAAGCCACTCTGTGGGTCGATCCGCTGCTCTGTCAAAAATGCAGGCTGAGCGCGTGCACACTCCCATGCTCATGGAAAACATATGTACATACGTTTGCGTGTGTATGTGTATACATACATACATACATACGTACGTACATACATGCATACATGCATACAGACAGAAAGACAGAAAGACAGACAGACAGACAGACAGACACATATCTATTGATGTGTGTATATATATATATATATATGTGTGTGTGGGTGTGCGTGCATGTATATACTATCTGTATGTTGCATATGAACTTGGTGCACTGCTGCGTCAAGTACACGTGTGCCGGCACACATACATGTTGGCTCTTTTCGTAGTGCATCTAGCTGCTTGTCTGCTTGCTTGCATGTATTTATTCGGCTGGATGTTGTCCACAGAATCTCATCTCCATGCGAGTGCGCACATGCCACACGACTCCGGCCTCCATCCCAGGATCCAAATCGAAGGTCTTTGGGAGCCTGGAATCACTCGGTGAGCCCAAAACCCCCCCCCAGCCTCAGAGCATTCTGCGGGCTTCGTTTTCATGGCCTCGGTCCAGTCGGAGATCATCTCGACCTCGGCTCCGCCGGGGGCGCTCTTCTTCCTCTCCGCTTCGCTTCGCCATCGCCGAGTCTCTGACGAAGCTTCGGTAGCAGTCCTTGTCCTTGTCCTTGGATCCGTCCTCGACAGGCCGACTGCAACCAGGGCTGTGCTCGCCTCGTCTTCGCCTTGGGAACCTGGAGCTGCGAGAAGGAGCTGACCTGGCAGTTGCTGCGCTGGTCTGAGAGTCCATTTCGCGCGTGGCAGATGGCTTCACCACTTAGACAGGCATGAAACGGCACCATCAATCATGTGTAGAAGACACGGAGCTTAGACGAGGTGACAAGTCTGGGAAGCTTGAGTTGCACCTGTCCAGGCAGCTCTCTTTAGTCTAAGTGATTCCACCCGGGGCCCCGCACACCATAACGTCGTATCAATGTCTCCCTGGGGCAGAAGCAAGTTAAGCAAAAGGGAGTCTAGCGGCACCGGGACACACAAGCTGAGCTTCGGAGCTCTATGCACCAAAGTCGTTCTGCAGCACAGCTCGTGCTTGCCGGAGTAACCTGACGATTTCGATAGCCTGTATCAAGTATCCACAGGCCTTGAAATCAGCCTCCAATGCTGCAGCAACGGCAGCCAAGCGGACTTCGGCGAGAGTGCGGCTTGACGACTTGCCTCAAGAATCGCCCATCGACTCCCCCTGCTGTGCAATGAAGCTTGAAGGCACCTGGGCCCTCTTTGCCGTCGGCTGCCTGCGACCAGGTTTAGGGAAGGGGCAACTGTCAAAAATGGGTTCACCTGCGCGATCATTGTGGCTGCCCGAAATCGACTCTTGCAACTCTGGCACAACTGCTCCCCCCTTTCACAGGGCTAAGCGTGTTTGTTCTTTTGCCGCTCGTGCAGTTGCGTCATGGAATACAAGCGAAGCTCTTGGCAGTTGCACGCCAGCTTGGTGTCATGTGTTCGCTGCTTGATGCAAACCTGCCGTTTCTTGGCCATAAAGGTCAGTGGTGCCGTGGGTTTCAAGCGTCTCACAACTGTTCTTCAGCCCGGCTCAAGCAGGCTCTTTCCTGCCTAGTTTTCACTATCATCGCAGATGCACTCACCCACGTCACCATCACAACCATGGTCATCAGAATTAACATCACCATCATGATTCCCATCCGAATTAACATCACGGTCGCCGACAGCATCAACAACATCCTCATCATCTGATCATCAAATACCATCCTTGAGACATCATCATCATCATGATCACAAAATCAACCATCAACCCGTTGTTGAACGCAGTTGAATCAACATCGCCGGCAGCGGCACAATCATTCACCACCATGGGCATCCACGAGCCCATCTGCAACAGCCAGCATCGTTGACCAATAAGACAAACGACGACAACGACGTCCGACGACCGACGACGACAACCACAACCACAACTACAACCACAACCAGAACAACAACCACAACAACAAGGAGCGAACAAAAACAGGAGCCTCATTCCAACAACAACTTCTTACTATTGTCTCTTCTACTGGACTGGAGACAAAACCTGGTGCCCTGTATGTTGTTCTGAGGAGGGGGAGTGTTGTTCCTCTTTCCCCGCTTTGTCTCTTCTGAAGGACTGAAAGCAAAACCTGGTGCCCCATATGTTGTTCCCAGGGCGGGGGCTGTTGTTCCAGTGTTGTTCTGCTGTTGCTACCCACGGTCTTTGTCTGTACATGACTAGAAGCAACAAAACCTGGTGCCCCGAGTTGTTCTGGGGGGTGGGTGTTGTTCTGGGCGGGTGTTGTTCTGGGGGGGCCGGGGGTGTGAAAAAAGGTCGCAGTGCACATCACATTCTGACCTGTTGACAGTCAGCAAGAGCGACTGCCGTTGCTACTACCTCTACGACGACGGTGGCTAGTTGTTACTTACATTAGGGTTTAATACGCTGGCCGGGAGATAAATACAGGGCCCTTAACAACCTCAATGATGAGAGTAGGGGTTTGGTGCATATATACCATGATTATAGTAAGGAGCCCCCAAAAAGAATTGGTAATTATTTAGGCTGCCAAATTAGCTCTTGTAGGTTGGACGTTGGGGATTGAGCATTGCAAGGACTTAACGAGGTTGTTGCTAGTCTGATATAAGAAACAACTTCTGGTGCCCCGTGTGTTGTTCTACCCCCCCCCCCTCAACCCACACGGCCCACGTAGAAACGATGTTGTTGTTGCTAGTCTGGAAGGAAAAACAAAACCTGGTGCCCCGTGTGTTGTTCTACCCCCGCCCCCGCGTGTGTGAGCAAAACCGGGTCTATTTGGAAGCTCCTTATTATGTCTTTAGTGAGGGGAATATATATTTAATTTTAATTATGATACGAACAAGGCATCTTCCAAATAGACCCGGTCGGTCTTGAATTAAACAACTACGGAAAAAAACAAAACAACCCAGGGAGCTCCCGCACGGAGGGTCAAGGGCTTCAGGTTGCAGGCACTCAGGATCCGGGAGAGCAGGCGCTCCAACGGCCAGAACCCCCCCCCGCGCGGAGACGCAGGGTCCCGGATTTTTTTAATCTTTTTGAGTTTTTTTGATTTGTTTGCTTTTTTTGCTTTTCGAAAAAATACAAAAACACAATTCTTTTTAATTTTTGTTTGAGTTTTTTGGCTTTTCGAAAAAATCAAAAAAAAAACAAAAAGTGTTTTGATTTTTTTGCTTTTCCAAAAAACCAAAAAAATCAAAAGAATCCAGTGTGCTCCTGCAGGGAGGGTCTAGGGCTCCAGCCAAGGCCCCAGGCTGGAGGCACTCAGGATCCGGGAGAGGAGGGGTTCCAACGGCCAGAAACCCTTCCCCCGCGCGGCGACCCAGGGTCCCGGATTTTTTGAGTTGTTTGTTTTTCTGCTTTTTTTTGCTTTTCGAAAAAAATCAAAAAATCAAAAAGTTTTTGATTTTTGAATATTTTTTTTGCTTTTTCAAGAAAAAACAAAAAATCAAAAAATTAAAAAAAAATCCAGGGTGCTCCCGCAGGAGGGTCTAGGGCTCCAGCCAGGGCTCCAGGCTGGAGGCATTCAGGATCCGGGAGAGCAGGCGTTCCAACGGCCAGAACCCCCCCCCCGGCGCGGAGACCCAGGGTCCCGGAGTGTTTTGAGTTTTTTGTTGTTTTTTGCTTTTTCGAAAAAAATCAAACAAAAACATTTTTGGTTTTTGGGTTTTTTTGTCTTTTCGAAAAAATCAAAAACAAAAAGTGTTTTTGATTTTTTGCTTTTTCGAAAACAACCAAAAAATCAAAAACCCTGATTTTTTGAGTTTTTTTGTTGTTTTTGCGTTGTTTGATTGATTTCGAAAAAACCAAAAAAAAGCAAACAGTTTTTTTGAGTCTTTTGATTTTTGCTTTTTCGAAAAAATCAAAAAATCTTAAAAAATTTAAAAAAAATCAAAAAATTCCGAGGTGCTCCCGCAGGGAGGGTCTAAGGCTCCAGCCAAGGGCTCCAGGCTGGAGGCACTCAGGATCCGGGAGAGCAGGCGTTCCAACGGCCAGACCCCCCCCCGTGCGGAGACCCAGGGTCCCGGAGCGTTTTGAATTTTGTGTTTTTTGTTGCTTTTTTTGGTTTTTCGAAAAAAATCACAAAAAAACACAATTTTTCAATTTTTTTTGAGTTTTTTGTCTTTTCGAAAAAAAAGTCAAAGCAAAAAGTTTTATTTTTTTGCTTTTTCGAAAAAACCAAAAAATAAAAAATCAAAAAAAATCAAAGTGTGCTCCTGCAGGGAGGGTCTAGGGCTCCAGCCAGGGCTCCACGCTGGAGGCACTCAGGATCCGGGAGAGCAGGCGTTCCAACGGCCAGAACCTCCCCCCCCGCGCGGAGACCCAGGGTCCCGGATTTTTTTGAGTTGTTTGATGTTTTTGTTTTTTGCTTTTTCGAAAACATCAAAAAAAACAAAAATTGGTTTGATTTATTTTGATTTTTTGCTTGTCGAAAAAAATCGAAAAGAATTAAAAAGTTTTCTTGTTTTTTAATTTTTGCGCTTTTTCAAAAAAACCAAAAAACCAAAACCGGAAAAACCAAAAAAATCCAGGGTGCTCCTGCAGGGAGGGTCTAGGGCTCCAGCCAGGGCTCCAGGCTGGAGGCACTCAGGGCGCGGAGACCCAGGGTCCCGGATCTTTTTGATTTTATGGTCACGGTGGTTCTCGCAGCCGGCTGAAGACTCTTCAGGCTGTTTCATTGAGTGCTGCAACATCGGATTGCTGACTGGACGGGGAACATATGGACGTACTCCTGTAGCCACTTGCAATGCCGACGACGACTGAACCACACGGAGGCTGGAAACAACAATTGATTACTTGACATGTTCATCATGGACATGTTCATCATGGACATGTTCGGCGCAGGTAGCCGACGAAAACTGAGATTGCATCATCTGTAAATTCACAGGTGGTGCTGCTGGCGGAGCGGCCATGCACATGGATGCCAAATGCGCTTGCTGAAGAATCTGCATACCAAAACGATCAAAGTCCTGAATATTCGCAAAGTCAACCCGAGTAGACGTTTGACCAACCGTACATGTAATCGAAGCGCACGGGCGGGTAGGTACCGACACTTGCTCCACTTGCTGAGACTCAGTCATCACCGCAGGCGGCGGTGGTGGAGGGGGTTTGGCCACCGCACTTGTTGGCAACCAGCTCGGCGCGTTTGGGAAGGCGCTTTTCGGGCGCGATCCATCTTTGGCAACACCGAAGGGTTGGTTCGACATGTTCGCAGTGCAATACGAAAGGCGAGGAATGCAAGAAAGATACGCAAAAGCTTCTCTCGACCAATCTAACAATGCATGACATAACGCATTCTCTTGATTGGTGATGATGTTCGAAAACTCTAGACCCTCAATTGAGTGTCTGGTTCCCAAACATGAACCATAGCGATGCGATGGCAGGAATAGGTGGTGTCACAACCGAAAACGCCCATTGAGATGATAGGGTACAGAACCGTAAAGCCCCATGACTCATGACCACTGATGATGAGTAAAACGTTGCAGGAATGGCTGGCTATCAGGAGAAGATGGGTGGTAAGTTCCAAACCCCAACAGATTGAATCCTGAAAAGAAAGCCTGCGCCGCAAAGACTGAAAAGGAGTTTGCTACAGCCAGGAACGCCAAAAAGAGTGGCCATCACGGCAAGGAGTGGGAACCCGAAAAAGGCACGGCCAACCCCAAAAAGCAGTCGGCCAGCCTTGCTTGAAACGGAGTGGGTTATCCCTGTGCACCCTGTTAAGGGATGATGAGTGGTATTCCCGAAACCCTGAAAGGAATGGGGAGAAACGGAATGCCCGAGTGGCAGAAGATGGGTGGCCAGTGGCCAACCCCCACACCTCGACGGTGACATTTTCCCGTGATGCATACAAATCAGGTTGTAAAAAGCTAGGCCGAAGTGGCAACCAGGGCACAGCTAGAACCAAGAGTTGCTGTAAGAGGTCTCCCTGTGTGTATTTGTCGAACTGCAGCTTCCAAATAGACCTGGTTTTGCTCAGCNCCCCCCGCACAACCTCGGAGGTCGCGCCCCGCAGGGGGCGCGCCCCGTGGCTCTTTTTTAATTCGGCTCCAGTCTTTGTCAATAAGGAACGAACGAAAACAGCAGCCCCATTCCAACAACAACTTCTTACTTTCGTCTCTTGTACCGGACTGGATGGCGCTCCAGTCTTTGTCTCTACCTACTGGACTGGAGACAAAACCTGGTGCTCCGTACGTTGTTCTGAGGAGGGGGCGTGTTGTTCCTCTTTCCCCGTTTTGTCTCACTACAGGCATAAGGAACGAACAAGAACAACAACAACAACAACAGCAGCAGCAGCAGCAGCTGGAGCAACAGGAGCAACAGCATCAACAACAACAACAACAGCAACAACAGCAAAAGCAAGCACAAGCACAAGCACAAGCACAAGCATAACCACCATAACGACTACGACAAGGAGGTCATCACTATTTACAGCGTGAACAGCACATCACCAACACCATCAGCCGTGATCATCATCATCATCATCGCCATCAACATCACCACCACCACCGTTATCATCACCACCATTATCATCAACATTACCATCATCATCACCATCATTCTCAGCATCATCACCATCATTATCATCATCATCATTATCATCATCACGGTTGTCACTCCCATCGTCAGGGCCGTCAGCGAAAGCTACCATCAACGAAAATTTTGGGGTTACTTAAGGCTCTCCTCCTCGCTACAGTGGCGGTGGTGGTGGTGGTGATGCTGCAGGGCATGGTAGCGGTGGGCGTAATCGTAGTGGTATGCATAGTCATCATAGCCGTGGATTCAATAAGGTTGCACTGCTGTTGCAATGCTGCTGCTGCTGCTGCTGCTGCTGCTCTTGCTGCTGCTCTTGCTGCTGCTGCTGTCATGACCGCCGTCGGAAACACTGGGGGGAGGCAAGAAGGAAAGGAAAGACGGGAATGGCAAAAAGATAGCCAGTAACCGTCGTGGCACCTCGGCCGCCGCGACCTGCGCCCAGAAGTGTCGGCACAGACCTTCCCACCGCTGCGAGAGCCTGCCATCAGAAAGCTTTGGCATCGACAGGGCTAACAGGTCGAGGTGCAAAATGGAGTGGTCAAAAAACTACAGACAATTGCCAACATCACTAACATCACCATCATCCAATTAACAAAACCACCTTGGACACCGACAAGCAACACGATGTTGGTTCGGAAGACCCCGTCGAGTCCAGAAAATCACATCGACTCTGCACATCGAGGTCACCACGCAGACTGGCATCAAATGCAGTGCGTAGGTCATGGCACTGGTCATGGCAGGACCTGGTGCCCCTTAATTGAATTTAGATTATTTAGACTTCTGATCATGTGAAGGACCTGCTTGGTTCTTGCCGCAAACTGCTCATCCAAGCCTCGATCTTGCTAGCATTACCATCACTATTGCCAAATGAAGAAGCTATTAACTCAGCGTTGGCAATGCGAAGGCTACTTTAACACTCACTGTGCCTGTTTGTATTGGTCCTCACTATCATAATTACTACTGTTGTTGTAATCAGACTCGCATTCCATTGCCCCGATCATTGCCAGAGTGTAGAAGCAAGCACCTCTCAGACTCCGGGAGATGGCCCTGTGCCAAGGCCAAGAGCAGCGGGGCCTGAGCAGAACGCCGTGAGAAAGTCTTGTCACGAGAACCACAGCTTCTATTTTCATGTTGAGATGATCCTTTCTGCTCCTCCTCCTCCTCCTACCTGCTACTGCTGCTGCTACTGCTGCTGCTATTATTATGTCTTCTATTTCGATCTCATCACTGCCAAGACAAGCCTTCAATGACTGACGACTTCTACAGCTCAGACCTAAGCCCTCATCCCGACACCCAAACCCAGCTGAAACCTGGAGTGTTCCAGGACCTCTAATTGCAAAGGTTCCGAGGACGGTACCAGTTCTGCTGGCTTCATGCGAAGCTTTCCGAGGAGATTCCTGATGCGGTCCTCCGGAAACCCGCAACTGGCATGATTTCTGAGAGGTGATGAGAACATGTTATCGGGAATTCGGAAGCTGGTCAAGACAATCATCTTTAACATTCCAGACTCTTGCCACCTGTGCTGCCGTGCCCAGGTCGATGTCGGTGGAGGCAGCGGCATCTGAAAGTAGAACAACAAGCGATGCATGGATGTACTCCCTGCCGTCCTGTGACCTATCTGTCACTATCTCCATATTTCTCCTTCTCCCCTCAGCGGTCCCCGAAACCTTCGCTTCTGAACGCTGCAGCTTTCTGGTGTTTCGACCTCCCAGGCTCCGTTCCACGGCATCGGCCCAGTAGGCACCGAGCTTCGGCACGCGGCCTGCGTCAAGCGCCAGCATGGCAGAGCGGAGATGCGGAGAGACTCGGAGGGAACGCTCTGGCTCAGCCTTGCCGCAGCCATTCAACCCGCACCTCAGATGCCCGGCACCCAGCGGATCCCAGTGGGGCCTACTGCCACACCGTATACTTCAGCTACAGTAGAAAGGCTTGCACACACCTCCCCGAGCAGAAAACACAGCGCAGTATCACTTAAGGCCGACACCCACATCCCCACCGCAGCATCCACTGCCGCATCTGCTACATCCTCGCAGCATCTTCTTTCATTACAGCGTCTAGTCTGATGACTTGGCAACGGTGTCTCTCGAATGGCCTGCCTGTCTGCCGCAGTTGTCAGTGGCATCAACTTGTGGGAGAGTGTGCTTTGCGTCTGGTGACTGCGTCTCGTTCTGCTTGTCAGTCTGTTCTCTCCATCCTTCTGCCCGCCTGCCTGGCTGTATGCCTGCGTCTTTGTCTGTGCGTCTGTAGCACTGGTCTGCCTGGCTATCTGCGTATCTATCTGCCTGTCTACCTGTCTACCTGTCTACATACATGTACAATGTCCTGAAGCTTCTTCTCGTTTTCAACAATACATACACACAGGCCTTCACACACACACGTACACACGAAAGAGACACACATGTACATGTGCGCACATACATCAGCATACATCTAAAAACTCATTCTCTCTATCTAGCTAGCTAGCTATCTATCTGTCTCTATATGTATACACATATTATATATATACACACCGACATTTACAAGATAAGTACACGTATCACAGCGTCTGATCCCACAGAAACGTACGTACACATGATACATACAAACACAAATTCAAGTTCATGTGCACTCACATAGGTACATAAGTACATTTGCATACTTACCTTCGTAATTACTTACCTATCTACCTTCCTACTTACTCACTTACTCCTTCCAACCTGGCTTGCTTGTTTACCTAACCTTCCTACCTACCTACCTACCTGCCTACCTACCTGTCTACCTATTTACCGTACCTACCTACCAATCTACGTACCTCCTTCCTGCTTGCTTGTGTGCTTGCCTACTGCTCAAAGGCTGGCTTACTTGCTTGCTTGCTTACTTTCTTACTTCCTTACCTACCTATGTGCTTGCTTACTTCCTTGCTTGCTGATTACGTACTTACTTCCTTGCTTGTTGCTTGCTCGCTCGCTTGCTTGGATAAACTACTTAGCATGCATTTGTTTAGGTACGCATGTCTGCATGTGTATTTTCCCAATGACATTTATGAGTTCAACACGTGGAGTCCGTGTACCCCTGCCACCAATGAGTTGCATGAATGCAAACACGAAGGAAGCATGCCCGTGGGTGGTTAGGCAAGCAAGCAAGATGCGCAAGTCTTGCATGCAGACAGACAGACAGACGCACAGACATTCGCTCATAGGAGCACCGAATGTCTTGGTCCAGCAACAGCTGCTGCCGTTTGCCCCGAGATAGGGCAAAATTATAGAGGATGGCACGTAAGGACCGACTTACTCAAAATACCGTAAAGTTAACAATGAAGAACGCGGACATGAGAACAGAGCGGCTACCAACAAGAACTCAACGGGGCAGATGCAGCATGAACAGCTGCGGACTGACTCATGCCACGAACGAGTACGTCGAGTGAGTGAGCATCGGAACGCATGACGAGGGGAGTAAGTGAGAAGACTGCGCCACACGAAGCTACGACCAGTCGATCTAAGCAGCTCCTCAAGGGGCAGGTGCCGAAGCAACGCAGCCTGTCAGGACAGCGCCACAGCGCAACGAAGCCTAAGTTCGTGTCAGGCTTCGGACATCACATTCAGCCTTCACCCGGCGCCGGCAGCCTTCGAAGCCACCCCTTCGTACAAACTCGTACAAAGAGGGAGCACATGTTCTTCCAAGCCCTTCTCTCATGGCAGTCGAGCTTGGCCTCGGTGCTCGGCTGGACCAACTTCGCGTGCTTGGATTCTCCTCGCTGCCAGCTGCAGCACCGAGGTCCTCGAGGAAAGCAGACATACCTAGAAGCGCTTCTGTTCCTCCGCAGAAAAATTGAGGCTGCGCTGGCCTGCCGCAGGGCCCACAGAAAGGCAGCACGATGCCGGTACCTCGCAAAGTTCGCAAAGCTGCCCTCGCAGCAGAAAATTTCAAAAGCGGCAGCGAGAGCTTTGATCCAAGCTGCTGGGGAAGCGCCACGCAGGCAGCGTACAAGTGCGAGCAGCAACTGAGACCTCGGAGGCGAGGGGCGAGGAGATTCAGAGAACACCTCTCGAGTCTCGAGGGCCGCAAAGAGGTTCCAGACTGTTTGGACAGTTGCACTCGAAGAGCCCCATGTCCACGCGCCGACCTCTGGTTGATTCCAGTTCTTCTCGGCTGGCGGCGCTTCTCGCTGAGTCAAGGGCAGTTATCGCTGTAGGAGTGTGAGAAGAAGACATCCTGAGGGCCAGAAAGCAGCTCAGAGACTCTTCCTTACAGGGCGAGGTGCTGAAGGATGCTTGGGAGCTGGCCGGCTCACCATCATCCGCCGGCCGCACCCCGTCCTGTACCGGGCTCTTCAACCGGTCAACCGTGCAAACAGCACAACAGGTGGAACCTCCATCTGTCCGATCTCCCAACCCTGGCACAGCACAACGCAGCGGTCTCTACTCTAGTGGTGGGTCCAGGCCGCTTTTCCTGCCTTGTTTCGGACGCCGGAGCCAACGCTGAATCCCAGCTCCTACAACTGGGCAAGCACAGTAACGGAAGCAGAGAGCTGAAAAACAGCAGAGATGCAGCCCCTCACGGACGGCTGCAACGGACGGGCGGCTGCGCTCCTCCGGAAGCCTGGCCTGCAGCTTTTTCGCAGGGCGAGGCGACTGCGCCTGCGACATGCTCTTCTGGGAAATTTACGAAACTAGCCGTGGCCCTCCAGCACCCAAAAGCTTTGTTTCCGCTTCGCTCTGCGGTGGATCTGCATCTTCTTGATCACGCTTTCCTTGGCAGCACGAATATGTCGTGAAGAGACGTCGGGAGGGAGAGCGACAGATAAAGCGTTTGCTGCGTGCAAGAGTCGTTTAAAGGGCCGCATGAACGGCTCGCAGAGCTTGTCAAGACGCTCTCTCCGCGCTGCAGTGTCCGCCACAACCTCTCCAAAAGAGAACGGAGAACGGAGAAACTGGCAGGTAGGCTCATGAGTTCAGAGTTGCAAGACGCCAAGATACCCTCACGGTAATGTCGAGCCGGCGGGCTGCGCTTTGAATGTCCTGCAGCTACACTGCAAGCACAGAACCTTGCTGCGCTCTTGTCACACATTGTGGATATGTATGTATGCATAAAGACATGTACATATGCATATACATATACATATACATATACATATACATATACATATACTTTTGACTTTGAAGACGCTGCCTGAGTAATCGAGGCCTAGCGAACAAGGCGAGGCAGGCGGATGATACTCGCCCGGCTCATGGCGTGTTCATTTTGAACACCCTCGCAAGAGAGGCCAATCCTGAGCCGGAGCTCCCGAGGACGGCAACTACGGCGTGGATATAACTGAACCACTAAGCGGGTGAGACTCTCGAATGTAGAAGAGAAGATAGCAGCTGCTAGACAACAGATCATCAGCTTCAGAAGACTGCAAAGTTTCCACGCACCGGTTGTCATCCGAGATCATGAAACAATGACAGTCAGCGTCATGGAGTATGGCACGATAGTGCCAGGACGAAGCTTGCTCACCCAAGTGGNAGCTGATTCTGTCCACCTCAATCGTTTGATCATGCCTGTACACCGGCAGGAGTATGTGATGCTGACACGCAATGCGGCCTACAAACTTTCCAGCTCCCTGAAAGCGTGCAACCTGTAGCGGCTCACTAAAGGCCCAGGTGACGACCTGAGTGAACCAGTGATTGACAAGGCCCTGAACATGAAGGTCCGAGGACCTCATGGTGGTGAGGTCAAGGCCCAAAACGACTGCATTGCCCGACTCAGTGATCTCTGCGCCTCTGTCGGTGGCAACACGAGACTGCCACAGCATGCGCATGCAGTCAATGGACAGGGCCGATGCCGCGAAGGAGGCAAACTCAACAATGTCATGTTGTGAGTGAGGGTCCTGCCAGTCACTAAGGATTAGAGAGCACACCGGGTGACATGGGACATTGAGGGAGCAACGGGCCTCAAGCAGAGCCAACACACCCGGGCGAGCCTGCACATGAACCTGAAGTGCAGGGTGCTTAAGGGGCCAGCTGCCCCATGCGGTCAGAAAGGCATTCATATAGCAAGTGTTAGAGTTAGAGTGATTCTCTAGCCTCATCTGGCAGACAGCTTGGCGATCTTGTCCGGGCGCATGTTCATCGACACAGTCTGTGTGACAGAGAGAGAGTTGGCTGAAGGAGCGCAGGATGGTGTAGGCTTCCTGGGCGGCTTCCATCCTCAGACCAATATCCATGATGAACGCAATCACCGGGGCATCGGAAAGCTCCGTCAGGGGGGCGCAAGGAGTGGAACCGATGAAGGACATTGTCCTGAGGAATGAGCGTGAGCAGGCGGTTCAGCTGCAGCAGCATGGTTCCATGATCCACCGAAGTCGCCTCCTCGTTCTAGATAGGACCACGCCTTCTCCTTCGTCAACCAGAGGGCCTCCGAGTCCATGAGTTCCTCCGACTGCGCCTTCAGGCGCAAGGCCTCCGCCTGCTGCTTGATCTGCCCGAGGATGAACATCGCCATCGTGACCCGGAGTGACATGTGCACTTTGCGCGCCTCCCTGTGAGTTTTCCACTGCTTCGCCACCTTGCTTCGCCACCTTCCAGAGCTGCGCGGGGAGTCCTTGCGGATGATTGGAGCAGAAGAGAAAAAAGCGGGTTTCGAGGGAGTGAAGATTCAGAGCATCCACCTGTCTGAGACAGAGCTTGCAGAGCGCTGCAATGATTTGCCGGAGCATCTGGAGCTCCTGCTGGCTGGTCGGCTGAGCCGCTGACCTGTGGATCCAGGATGAAAGCGTCCTTTGCCCCGGATTCCGGCTTCGGAAGCTTGGCAGGACGGTCGTCCCCCGATTCCCCGAGGCTCAGGGAGGGCGGAGGCGACGCGAACGTCATGAAGGGATGGCTCACCTGTTTCAGGTCGGGTTGGATGCAGGAGGTGCTCAAGCAGCATGCACATGCAAGGTACCAGGCAAGTCCTGCCCGCACCAGACACACGGTCGTGAGGTGGATACTGCACGGACCCGAGTCTCACAACGGCTAAGAAGGGCAGCAGCATGGGGGTGTTTGCTTCGGATATGTCGTTTGATGTACCCTTGCTGGAGCACATACTTATGGCACAGCGGACAGTGATGCTCCAGTGTTTCTCGGACCCAGGGAAGATTTACAATGTGAAACCAGGCACCAGTTTCAAGTCTCGCACGAATCCTAGGATCAAGCAGCAGCGGGCGATGGTCAGANGTTTCTCGGACCCAGGGAAGATTTACAATGTGAAACCAGGCACCAGTTTCAAGTCTCGCACGAATCCTAGGATCAAGCAGCAGCGGGCGATGGTCAGAGTTGCGCGGGGCTATCTGATGGTGCTGATCGCCATACTGTGCACGGTGGGCGCGAAGGCCCTGGCATTGTTGATATGCCACATGCAGGTTAAACTCAGGCCAACCCCAGAACCGGTGCTTGCAGAAAACACAAGAGAATGCCATGTAGTCACGATTCACGTGATTTTGCCAGTCCTCTCGTAGACTGATCTTATGGGCTTTGGCAAGATGCTTGTGCATACAGGCTAGGTTACCGAACTCCTGGCCGCATTCAGGACAATCAAACGTCTCTACAACAAGGTCAGTGACATCAATCAGTCAATCTAGCCCGGCTTGCCGTCTCAGTTGATGCTGTCATGTCACTTTGCTGAAGGGTAGAGTACACAGTCTGCTGCCATTCAAGAACTCGCGGAGGTTGTAGGGCAATCAGATTTTCTGACTGTCGGACACATTGCTCCGCTGCGCTCAATAGAGTCAGCCGGGGCAGCTCAACAGAGAGTTTGTCAAAGACCTGGTCATTGGTCTCTCTGGTGTAGTAACTATGGCAACGGCCAATCACTCGGATCTGTTTAGCGACAAGACCCGTAAGATCCTTCAAGATGTCAGTTGTGACACCAACCGCCGCAAGACCATAGAGTAGAACNAACTATGGCAACGGCCAATCACTCGGATCTGTTTAGCGACAAGACCCGTAAGATCCTTCAAGATGTCAGTTGTGACACCAACCGCCGCAAGACCATAGAGTAGAACGGGTTGCACTAAAGCTTTCCAGAGGCGAACCCTGTCTTTGACTGACAAAGCTCCGTGGTCCCTCAAGACAGCAGACAGGCGAGTGAAGGTCTGAACCGCCTTCTCTCGACGATGCTGATACGTGAGCTGCTCAAAGTTACGGAAGGAGAGAATGACCCCAAGATAGGGATACGAGGTACGCAGAGGCAGAAGCCAACGACCCGCCCTAACGCCCTTACTGTGACCGTCCGCCAGCAGGCAGGTAACCTGTTTGAGCGCTTGAGTCGCCTTGTTGCCGCGTAGCTCAAGAAGGAACACAGACTTATCAGTGCTCACATCGAAGCCACACTCACTGAGAACATCCAGGATCGCAGCGGCCTCTCGCAGACCTCTGTGCAGGGAGGCCGTGTCTCGGATCACCCAGCTTCCTAGATTGTCATCCGCATAGAGGGTGAGTCCTTGCTGACAGAAGTCTGCCGAGGTGCGTGCACTGATCAACTCGATCAGGCAGCCGGAGGCAATTGCCCACAGTTGCGGGCAAGGGGGCAGCCTTGGCGAATGCCCCGCCCTGCAGTCACAGAGACGGCACCATTAGCCAGTCGAAAGCGAACCTGGGCATGAAAAGAGAGGATCAGCTCCACCAGCGGAGTGGGAACTCCTGCTCGCTCCAAAGACTGTTTGAGCAGCCAGAAGGGGAGGGAGTCAAAAGCCCTAGAGAGATCAACTGACAGAGCCAGCCCGCCCACAAGGTCCCTCTTACGGCGGCCTTCCCTTGACCCATGAATATTGAGTTTNGTTTGAGCAGCCAGAAGGGGAGGGAGTCAAAAGCCCTAGAGAGATCAACTGACAGAGCCAGCCCGCCCACAAGGTCCCTCTTACGGCGGCCTTCCCTTGACCCATGAATATTGAGTTTCTGGGGCTGCAGCAACTGACGTATCTGAAAGCAATGTGACATCACTTTACCAATTGCCGAGGCTGTAGAGCGCTGGGCAAGATAGGCGTGTTGGGGCAACATAGCCAGATACTGCTGAGTGTAGGGCATTAGGCGCTGCGCAAGGATGACTCCAAGAGCTTTAGACACTGGATCCAGAAGCGAGATCGGACGTAAGGCTTTAGGATGGGACGGCGGCTTGGGAGGCTTGGGCAGCAGGGCAAGAAAAGCGTCTGTCCAGGCTGATGGCCAATGAATGGGCCCTGCCGGGAAGGATGCCTCAGGGGCCACGAAGTCAGCAAGTAGATCCGCACTGTGTTTCCACAATACAGCAGGGGCGTAGTGAGGTGGAACGGCCTTGCGAGCTAGAGTCTGGACCAACGCTGCAAACCACTCGGCCCAGGAGAGGTCCAGGCTATCAGACAGAGAGCCTGCGGGCGGTGTCACAGTGGGGCTCTGGTAGAGATCTCCAAAGAATCGACTATACGCCTTCTCTGTGGCAGTAGGCGTCAGAAGATGCCCAAGGTCGTCCTTCAACTGTACACGAGTCTTTTTCGTCTTGGGTGCGAAGCGTTTCACAGCTTTGAAGAGCTGAGACATTCTGTTACCAAAACCGGGTCTGTCCATTTCCTCAAGGAAGGCGGGGAGAGCTTGGCGTTTCTTATCTCGGATAGCTTTCGAGATCTGACGCTGGATGATCTGAAGCCTTCTGACCTGGACCCAGCTACGAAATAGACCGGCCAAGGTAGCCTGGCCTTGCCGGCTGAACCGAAGGAGTTTCCGGATTTTCCACATCAGAAAAACTGGAGGAGTCAGTTCTAGGTACTGCTGTGGAGGATGGGGCAACGGCCCGCCATGCTCGGAGCATGGCGTCATTGATCTCATCCGGACCTGTGAGGTCGTGTAAATGTTGCCGGAACTGAGAACCACGGGCCTTGTTCATCTTTTGTCTCCGTTTCCTCCTGTCAGCTGCCTCTTTCAGTGTGTCAGGATTACGGTTCATCTCTTTGGCCCTGCTCCTCGAGAAGTGGTTCGCGTGAACCTCGATGAGAAGCGGAGTGTGAGAGTCGTAGTCGTAGTCCCGATCGTTCAGAAGGTAGGACGCACTGGTAGAGTGGAGAACCCACTCGGAGACGTTCACCTTGAATTCCGGATGCCCAGAAGGAATCTTAGCCCAAGTATCATCGTCCATGCTATGGCCCCATTCGAAAACAGATGCCACCAAAGGATCGAGACCAGGGAATGTACTCCAATCCGGAGCAATGCACTCTTCATAGGGTGCGCCACCNGCCCCATTCGAAAACAGATGCCACCAAAGGATCGAGACCAGGGAATGTACTCCAATCCGGAGCAATGCACTCTTCATAGGGTGCGCCACCGAGAGCATCCTCATACTGCTTGAGAAGGCGCAAACTGTTTGCAGAAACATGCTGTACCTTTGGGAAGCACATGTACGGAGTCTGTGGAGCTTTTAACCCAGGCTTCAAGGAAGTAGTCCCAGAGACCCTGGTACATTCCTCCCCGGATGTCCATTGACTCCTGCTTACGCCCTGTGGCCCTATAAAGCGCCATGCTGGCGTCGCCTCCAACCAAGTCAACTTGATAATGGAGACAGTCAGCATACATAGCTCCCAATGCCTCATGCGCCAGTGCAACTTTGTCCCCTGCAAGGCCGCTGTTGAGGTGGAACATGCAGACTCTGATTCTATCTGAACCAGCTCTTGTAAGGGTCGTCTTGAGACTGTCCGCTGGAAAGTCATCACGGTTGCCTTGAAGGCCGACCTTAAGTGTCTTNGGAACATGCAGACTCTGATTCTATCTGAACCAGCTCTTGTAAGGGTCGTCTTGAGACTGTCCGCTGGAAAGTCATCACGGTTGCCTTGAAGGCCGACCTTAAGTGTCTTGCCGTAGATGATTTCCACGATCATGTAGGAGCAAGGAAGAGCTTCATGGGCTACGCCGACCAGTGTCGAGCCTGCCAATCTCTTCATGCTAGATTCCATATCATTGACTCTGGAGCCGATCAGAATGTCCCCATACCTGTTTGAATCATGTAGGAATCTGCGCTCCCCATCATCGATCTCTGAAGCTTCACATAACATAAAGAGATGTGATTTGCTTCGTGCCAGCGAACTGATCAACGATCCCTTACTCGGCCTGGTGTCATCAAAGTCGAGGTAGCCTGAGTAAGCCGACGGCGCTGGCCGCTTTCTGCCACGGACAAAGCTGCCCAGATTGGCGATCAGAGCGGTGTACTTGGACTTGCACGTGTTGACTGGCACGGGTGCGTCTTCGGCAAGTCCGAAGCGATGAAGTTGTGGATTCGGTATCTTATCCAGTGATAAGTCTCCGATCTCCTCTGCATCAACACCGGCCGCAAGAAAGTAATGCAACATAGCGTGCATGAGCTCCTCGCACGTAGCCGGGTTACCGGTATCTGAAAGCTCTTTTACTCTCACGCGGAGAGCATCCTGGACTTCAAGAGCAGTCTCTCTGATGGCTGACGCCTTCTCCATAAGAGCATCGTTCAGAGTACTGCGGATGTCGCCGGAATGAAAAATGACCTGATTGCGGTTCGGCCGACGCCCATAGATCGGAGTCATCTGGCACATGTACTGGTACATATGCTCCTCCTTGAGAAAATATTTCTGCTGAGGATGAGTGTCTGCCTGCACCCGAAAGATCATGTGCTGGCATTTGATGGACGGAATGGGGTCATCGCGGATACCCGTATGGTACAAGCCGAATATGAGTACCCGTTCCGCTGGTCCACAAGAACCCGCAGAGGACTTCCCCTTTCCTCCTGGTAGAAGTAAGCAGATCCTGATCCAGGGCAAGGGCTGAATGAACTTCTTGCATTGTGGGCACTGCTCTGGGCCTGGGCAGCGTGCGGGGCACGGAGGGCCTAGCAATGCTACCACGCAGGGGAACATGGTACATACCCTTGGTGGTAACAAGGTTCGAGGCAGTGAGAGGCCTAGTTTGCTTACTGATGGGGTCAGCAGAGGCTCGCTTTGGTGATAGCGTAATCAATGAGTGATCCATGGGTGGAGGCAGCCGAGAGATGAAAAGTGCGACTGGGTGTTCAGGCATGTCAGCGCATGATCCTTCAGGACCTGTAGCAAGTGAGTAGCATCGGTCTGAGCAGGCTGATGGGTATACATATACATATACATATACAAAAACATATGCATATACAAAAACATATACATATACATATACATATACCTATACCTATGTATACGTATACATATACATATACATGTCTTCGCACCTCAACCTTGTCATGACCTTGCAGACAAGAAAGACAGCAGAAACTTCGCAGATCGCTCTCTTTTGCTGGGCCCAAGGGAAGTGTCGCTGAAACCGACATGTGTGAGGATGCCCGGTACTCGGGCTGCATGACGGTTGGTGCTCTGTTGAGCACAACACACGGCACGGCATGCAGCACAGCATGTGGCCACACGAAAGCAGCTGTGTTTCTGGTGAACTGCCGGCAGGCAGCAGCTGCGGATAGGCACTAACAAGCAGTTTTAAACCCCTGTGAGCTTCAAACGAGCTGGCGACAGGCAGCACACTTCTGCACTCACGGTTGTGCTCACAGCAAGCAGCACACTTCTGGTTGTGCTCACAGCAAGCTGCACGCACGGTGCAAGCAGGCTGGTGGCGGGGAGGCGGCGGCGACTGCTGTACTTGAGGCTGCGTTTCGGGGTGGCAGACATCTCGATTCATGTCTTCGCACCTCAACCTTGTCATGACCTTGCAGACAAGAAAGACAGCAGAAACTTCGCAGATCGCTCTCTTTTGCTGGGCCCAAGGGAAGTGTCGCTGAAACCGACATGTGTGAGGATGCCCGGTACTCGGGCTGCATGACGGTTGGTGCTCTGTTGAGCACAACACACGGCACGGCATGCAGAACAGCATGTGGCCACACGAAAGCAGCTGTGTTTCTGGTGAACTGCCGGCAGGCAGCAGCTGCGGGTAGGCACTAACAAGCAGTTTTAAACGCCTGTGAGCTTCAAACGAGCTGGCGACAGGCAGCACACTTCTGCACTCACGGTTGTGCTCACAGCAAGCACCCACTCCTCAGCACGGTGGCTGCTGGGGCGGCGGAGGGCAGACAAGCATCCTTACACCAGTCGGAGCCGAGGGCGGAGAGGTGAACTACTCAACCAGGCCACTACAGTACCCACGAAAACCGAAGCAGAGGACAAAACCACCTGTCCTAGCACCCCTAAACCTTGGCAAGCCGGGCAAGTTGGATCGGACAGCTCTGGCGCCGTGCGACCCTGCACTTGGGAGACGAGCTCCTCCAACACTGCTTAAGTGGATTACAAGGGACATGGCATACCGCAGGAGCTGTTGCATCACACGGGTGAGGAGCCGCGCGACCAGGAAGTGCGTATGCGGCCGGGATAGCACTGCGGCCAGGCGGTCGAGAGGCAACCGGGCTGCTGTCAAGGCGGGGAGTGGCCGGCAGGGCTGCACGTCTTGAAGGGCCTCTGCGGCGGCATACATGCGGGCGAAGCGGTACAAATCTCGGTCAGGACAGCGCTGGGACACACGCCGGAGCGCTGCAGCGGGTATGTCACGAAACTGTTTGCCACGGTGTGTACCTGCAGAAACAACGCGATCACCCCACTTGGCCAGCAAGTTGTCCATAGCGATGCAGCAGAGTGGGGAGCGACAGCGCTGGAGAATCCTCTGAGCCCGAAACACTGAACATATACCGTTGGCCACGGGTCAACAACGTCCGCACAGCACGCTGGCTCAACGTTGGCATGGACAGCTGTACCTGTCGCGCCAGGGCCACTTGAAGGTAATGCCCTAAAGACTTCTCGCTACCCCAACGCCCGCGAAACTTCAACCTACTCACTTCCAAACCCGTGAGGTGCAGATGCGAAGCCCCCCCTGCACGCAGAGAGGCAGGCGTAAGGCGCACATGCCCTAGTTGAAGTTCCGAGCAGAGCTGCTTAAACATTGCCCGAAAGGAGCGAGCACTGCAACCCCAGAGCTTTTCGCTTGCACTCAGGCAACCACAAAGCCATCTCAAGCTAGTGCACGTAGGGGCGTGGTCAATATATACAAATTGATGCCTGCCAAACGCACGACGGTTTTTAGGGGCCTGAACGCGCACAACGGCGCCGACGCCAGACACGAGCAAGGCATCAGGCAGGCTGACATCACACTTTCGCAGCGTGAAGACTTCCCCTGGCCGGAGGAGGCCAAAAAAGGCGAGCTCCAAGCACACCGAGAAGCGATCCCACAAGAAGGCTTCACGACCTGACTCACAACCGGCATGCGCACGGGCCGCTATGATCAAAGCACACAGGATTGACAATGGCAATGGCACACGCACGTTGACTTCTACAATGTCCTCCCAAGCTTGGACACTTTGCCAGGCCCGGTGCAACCGTCGGCGGTGCTGTGGGTAAAGGTGCTGGACGGCTAGCAAGCCGTGTTTGGCGGTGCTAAAATGCTGCTTTCCACACTTGCGGTACACCCAGTTGACGAAGTCCTCCAAAGAACTGTCGAGCTGATCCAGGTTCCGAGCAAGTGTGGCCAGCCGCTTGTGCGAACGGTTAATGAATTTCAGCACTGCGTCAAGGCCCGCGCGAAGGCGCTTCTTGTATGCGGCCGAATACTGGCTTCCACGTAAAGCCATGCGAAGAGCAAAAAACTACTAATTAAGTTACTACTCACGAGCGAATTAGAATGAATGAGCCGACTGCAGCAAACAAACAGTGCAACATGAGATTACACAGTGCTAGGCGATGACGCGGCTGGCAAGGTAGGCGTGTCGGCAGGAGGCGCTTCTTTCACCCTCCGACTTGAAGCAAGGGGCAGCATGCTTTGCTGGTCTGCGGAAGACAGCAGCGCGCGCAGGCTTGCTGGCAAGTCCTCTCGCAACGGTATGCCTAACCCTCGGGAAGGATAGTCGGCAGGGTTTGCTTTGGTAGACACCCAAACATTGACCAGGCATTTGGAACCGGCTACACTATGACACATAGCCCTCCTAAGCCATTGGTTCAGTTTCACCGACGACGATCTCCCCTTGGCGAAAGCGCCTACGACTACGCGGGAATCGCAAAGGTTGACTATCCTCTGGCCACTGGCAGTTTGCCACGCACGGTGTTTAATCTCTTTGACCAACACTTTCATTTCCTGAATGTTGATATGGCCTACTTTCGCAAATTGCGATCTCTCTGTAATGCGCCAGCGCCCACATTGCAACGCCTCTTCAAGCTCAGCTGGAGCCGAAAACATTTCACTGCTGGGCATCAACCGCCCTGAAGACCAGTCTAAACGAACATGCTCACCCCTGTGGACCCCATACCTATAAGCTAGTTCAACTAACTTGGGAGGCATGCATCAGTCGCCGAGACATGTTCTGCCAACGCCGCTCAATCTGCTTGTACACGCGATTGAAAACACACATCAGCTCACGACGATGAGTGAATGGGTGGACGTACAGACCAACAAGCTTCTGCAGGACTTTGATTGAACAGCGCTTCAACGAGCAGAACTCAGCAGTGGCTCGGAGCAAGTGCCGAAGCTTAGCTAAAGGCGTTCCTACTCTGCCAGACTGTGAACACACACTGGTGCCCCAGGCTACAAAAGAGTGCTCAAAAGTGAAAGCTTTTTTGGCACTTACAGGCACGTGCAAAGAGGCGTATTGGGCACGCGAGTCTCTCATGATGTTCTCGTCTCTAAGCGGCCTCTGTGCAGTCTTTCGGCATTTCTTGTATTTTTGAATGACAATGTGGTCATCGATATACAATCCTTCCCAAGTGTCACCTGAAGGAACTACTTTCCCATAGGCGAGACGCTCGCGTGGCCGCATGCAGTTCGCCTCTTCTAGGATGGCTTCGTGAGTGGCTTGCGCAATGCAGACCCCGTTTAAGTCTCCCATGGGCACGGTTTTCAACCCCAAAAAATACTTACGCCCCTCAACAGCCCCGTATTTCACAAGCTGCTCACCTGGCAACGGGTTGCCCACTGCGTTCCGGCAAACCCAGGCGTGCCTGTGCTTAAGCAAGTGAAAGTAATTGGAGATATCGTCCCCTGAGCCTCTGACGGACTCGTCATCGTGCAGAATCAGCTGACACAACAGACACCCTTGGGGCAACTCTGCCCACTCAAGCCTATCCTCAGTGCTGTTTTGGGGGCGTCTATCAGTGATGATCCTATCCGTCTCGGGTTTATGGGGCACGGCGAAGAAACCTGCTGTGACAGGTCTTCCTAAAGCATCTTTAAGGACATGCTCTTCAGGGATTAGGAGGGCCAAGTTATTCTCCAGAAGATCTCTTGCAAAGACAACCTCGTCTGCCGTTCGCACTAAATGGCACGCCTTGGGCCGCTTGCAGAACTCTTCATGCGGCAAGGGCACTCGCTCGCCCATCTCCAAAAGCTGCTGCAACTTCTCACCGCGAAGATGTTTTGCAGGGTCAATGACAGCCCCTTCTTCAGGCAAACTGATCCTACCAAGGACTACTGGACGGGCAACTTTAGCGAGCTCAGACAACGGTAAAAAACTGTGTGAGTATTCTGATGCACGTGCATGTTGCAGATGTTCAAGCACTGAGGCAACGCCTCGATTTGGGCTGTCATCAACCTTCACTCGACAGAAGCGCCAGATATCATTGAACAAATTAAGAGCATGCTTATCATGGATTGGCAACCACGCTGCTTGGGCACAGCGCTCCGGCAGGCTTGGGGGCTAACAGGACAACCGACTTCGAAGTAGTTAAACAGACCCCAAACAACCACAACCCAATCCCTGGCTAGCAGCATGCCTCGTCTCCGCTTACGGTTCTCCGACACTGAAGAGAGAACTGTGGTCACTTCCATGACAGGCAACGGCGACGGGAACAAACCTTGCAAACAGTTCTTGGACGTCTTACTGCGTCCGGGCCCAGACTTGTGGGAGAAAGCCTTTAGCATCCGCAAGAACCTACTGAAGGCTCCACGCGACTGCCAAGCTTGCACTAAAAAAACTCTCTAAAGAGCCCGCGGCTGTCTCAGCGGGCTTGCTAGGCGAGCAGTTGCTGCTCAGCTCGTCGAGGCTCCGGCTCCGCCGGGGCCCCTGCCTCTGCCTCGGGCCTTTGGGGGCCGCCAGACTTTGTCGCTCTTGTCGGCACCCTCGGCTTCCTCCTCCTCTTCGTCTTTGGGCTTCCAAGACAGCTGCTTCGACCTCTTCTCTAAGTCCTGCACCGCACGCAAGTAGTCCGCGGCGGCCTCCAGGTCCTGGGCCTCGCCGCCCCACTTCTTGCGCGCCAACGGGTCCTTGAGAGTCGTCATGAGCCATCCCAACTCCCAGTTTCCTCCGTCGAGGGCTGTCTGGTGCAGGCACCGCAGAGTCAAAACAGTCATCAAGGCCGCGCCCTCTGGATCGTCGTTCAAGAACTTCTTGAGAATGTGGGAAGCTAGGTGATGCATGCGATACAAGCCCTTCTGTTTGCCGAAAGGGATACGCTTTGTGTAATCCCACAGGTTGTACGGGGTCTCGTCTACCCCCAGCTCTTCTTCGACTTCGGCGGTGTATCGCTTCACATGCCTCATGGGCTTCCTCCACATCCTCGCGGAGTTCTTTCTGTACCTGGCGAGGGCCCTTGCAGAACCGCGCGAGCCCTTGTCCTGACCGCTCACTCCGCTGCTCGCGGAACTGCTGCTTGAGGAGGCTCGCCTGTGGCTCTTCTTTTTCCGGCTGTGTCGCTTCTTTGAGCTGTCCTTGTCGCTGGCGAGAATGTGCTGCAGAGCGATGGCCTGCAAAGGGTCCACTTTTGCACCCTTCTTCCCAACCAGCTGCATCAGGTCCCTGACTTCGAAGCTGGCTTTGGCTGGCGTGTCGCTGGAACTGCTGTCTCCACTCTCCTCTACACCCTTTCTGGCAAACACAGCGTACTTCGTCTGCGTCCGTCTCTCTCGCGCCTTCCGCACGCTTGCGGTCTTGTCGCCGCTGCCACCAGAGACGGGCTTGTTCTGCTTGGACCTCTCGAGAAGCTTTGCTAAGAAGGCGTCTGTCTCCGGATCGTCCACGTCCGGATTGCTTGAACTGCTCTCCTCGTCGTCTTCCTCCAGAACTCGTGCAGAGGAACGCGCTCCGGCGGGATGCGTCTCCTCCAGCTCCTCCGATGCCGTGGCGAACATGGCATCTTGGTCTGCAGCTGTCAACAAACTGCGGCCTTTCTCTAAAAGCATCTCGCGATTCTGTTCCAAGGCCAGGTAACCATCTGGCGGCTCTTCTGATCGAACTTGCTTCTGCATTCCTTCTACCAGAACGTAGTGCCTGTCGCCCACTTCGTAGGTGTTGACTTTGCCTTTCAATCCAGCCAGCTCTGCTTGGTCTGCTCTGGCCATCATGATCCACCCACTTCGGGCCTTCTTCAGCACAAGACACTGCCGCCATCGTGGCTCTTTGAAGCCCTCTCCCAGGAGCAGAAAACTTCTGGGGGTGCCCGTAAAACTTCCAGCCATGGCGGTAGGAAGCCTACACGACTGCTGTACTTGAGGCTGCGTTTCGGGGCGGCAGACATCTCGATTCATATACATATACATATACATAGATACAGATATAGATATATGTAAGAGAAACCTTTATGTACTATTGGACCCGTTCCTTTGCCTTCTATATCCACCGTTGATAGCCCTGGAGACCTGGATTCAGGAATTTATAAAACTTCTAAATTACGAAAATCCTAAAAAAAAATACAGTTTTAGGGTTTTAGGAATTTAGGCCTTTACGCGAAATTTAAAAATTCCAAAAACTCTAAAAAATTAGGGTTTTAGGATTTAGGAATTTTGGCCTTTACGCGAAATTTCTAAATTCCTAAATTCGAAAAAATTAGGGTTTTAGGAATTATTTTAGACATATTTAGAAATTTCAGAAATTTCGGAAATTTCCGGATCCCGGACCACTTCTTTCCAGCAGGATTTTAGGAATTTAGGAACTGTGGCCTTTACGCGACATTTCTAAATTCCTAAAATTCTATAGAATTAGGCCGGGTTTTAGGAAATTAGGAATTTTGGCCTTTACGCGAAATTTCTAGTTTCCTAAAATTCTAAAATTCTGGAAATTAGTGAACCCGGAGCCTGGACTTTCAACAAATTTCTAAATTCCTAGAACTCTAAAAAATTAGGGTTTTAGGAATTTAGGCCTTTACGCGCAATTTAAAAATTCCAAAAACTCTAAAAAATTAAGGTTTTAGGATTTAGGAATTGTGGCTTTTACGCAAAATTTCTAAATTCCTAAAATTCGAAAAAATTAGGGTTTTAGGAATTTTAGACATATTTAGAAATTTTGGAAATTTCCGGATCCCGGACCACTTCTTTGCAGCAGGATTTTAGGAATTTAGGAATTGTGGCCTTTACGCGAAATTTCTAAATTCCTAAAATTCTAAAAAAAATTAGGGTTTTAGGAAATTAGGAATTTTGGCCTTTACGCGAAATTTCTAAATTCCTAAAATTCGAAAATTCTGGAAATTATATTGCACAATATCATATGCTATCATATCTTTCAGACAGGGTCACTCTCTCCTTGGAATCCTGGGTCAGGAACTCCTTTCGAGTGACGATCCGCCGAACGCCGGCAGCCACCAGGGCCATAAAACATCGCTTGCACGGTGGCATCGTGATCTTAGTTTGTCAGCAGAATTCAGGAGAACTGCATGGAACCTCGCACCTCTCGGCTGCAAGTCGGCCGCATGTTCAGACGAAGGCACATAAACCGAGGAGTTTTCTGTGGACCGCCTCAGGAAGCAGCAGACGCTAGCGACCCCGAGAGCCGAGAGAGCGTCTTGGTTGCTGTTGCTGGGGTTGCCGCCCCAGTCGTGCGCAGCGGCCGATGGCGTTCACCTCCGCGTGGAGGTCTGAGGCCGGGCGCCTCGGAGCGAAGCGAAGCGAGAAAAGCGCAGGGCCTTTTCGTAGGGAAGGAGTCCGCTTTAGAGGTTCGAAGCCGGAGTCTACAGTAGAGTCTGTCTAGAGTCTAGACGCTGGGAGCTCGAGTCGGCTGCGCTCTTTCGTCCCAGGCACTTGGCATTCGGTTCCCACACCGGGCCATTCACATGGCCTGCATTGCAGAGGTTGAGGTGTTGAGAGTCAAGAGGTTTAAAAAGGGCAAGGACCCGCCTGCAATGATCATGCCGGACTGGTCGGCAATGGCACACCCCATGCTTCCGGCTTTGCAGCTCGAGTTGCGTGCCAGCAGCAGGGCAAGGTCGATACCTTGGGCTTGCCCAAACTGCACTGCGAGGTCCTTCGATGTCTTCAAGAATCGATGCGTCTTCGACAGCCTACCCAGAGCCCAGTGGCCGTTGCAGTCTCCACTCAAGTCTTCCAAAGGGGTCCAGCCAAAGCTCTGGATGTCCTCGGAACTCTGCGTCTCTCGCTTGCACACCGCACCCCCTGATCTTTTCTCCGACTCTCCTTTGGAAGCGCATCAGGCTCAAGTCCCAGCACCGGTGGACATGGCACTGGTGAGGCTTCAGCCATGCGCAGGTGAACTGCCGCGCTTCTATTTATTGCAAAGCGCGTTTCTACCCGAGGACGAGTAAACAAAAAAAGCTCACGAGGATGGTGTGGACAGAGTCAGAGTCTCGTTCTTGGCATGACTCCTGCGGTAATTGCTGGACTTCCATGAGAGCTCGAACTTCTCTTTTGGTGTGTGTGTGTGTGCTTGTATTTGTGTGTCTGTGTGCGTGTGTGTGTCAGCTGGCCGAGCCATAAGCCGACCGAGGTGCTTCTGGCATCCTTGGCTTCTGTCCTGTCAGTGAGTCTTGCCAACTCAAGACCTGGCTGTCTCCCGCCTGCGCAGCCCTCGGGACTGCGGGTTTCGGTGCCTGCGCCGGACTCGGCCGCGAGGAAAAATGCTGCGTCCTGAGCAGGGCCCACGCGAGCCGCCCGGAGCACTTGGAAGTCACTTTTAAGAAATTTTAAGGCATTGCGGCAAGTCCCAAAGACCGGTCGGCCTGCTTGACGAGCTCTGGCCCTGGCAGACACCGAGACTACGTATAGGCTCGGAGATTCCAGACTCGTTCCATGATAGTTCTCAGACGCTTGGGCAAAAAGAGAAAAGAGCTGAGCGATCGCTACGACGCAAGTAGTCCGCAAGTGGTCTCCTGCCAGTCGTCTTCCCACTCGGCATCTTCCCAGTCCTCCTCCTCCCAATGTTCCTGCAAAAGCAACCGACTGCAGCCTGAGCCGACCGCTCCAAGCTAAGCTGTTCTTGCTGAGCCTGCCAATCTTCCGTTTCTTCCCAGTTTTCGCCATCCCACTCCTCCTTAGAGCTCAGTTGACAGGCAATAACAGACGCATGGCATGCGCTTCTTCCACGCAGTCCTCGTCCTGCCACCTGTTTGACTTGTACTTGGCCTTACACAACACTCATCAACGGAACGGATGAAACACACCGTGCTGTAACAGCCACTCAAGGCACTCTCTGCGACATGAAGAAGCGAAATGACCATACGGCTCCGCGCCCTCGCCTCGCCCACGCGTTGCCGTTTGGCCTTCAATGCACCCGGTGCACGCACCTCTTCTGTTTCATTTGGGGGCGCCGCCGGGACCGCCGGGACTGGAGCCGGAGCCCTGCTCCGGCTTGGCCCAAGCGGCGGCCGCAGTGGCGGCCGCGGCGGTGGCCGGGGCGGTGGCCGGGGCGGTGGCCGGGGTAGCGGCGCGGAGCTGGGCCTCGCGAAAGCATCAGCGTCGCTTCTGCTTCTGGGACTCGCAGACCCTTAAGGCAAAAGAAAGCGCTCAAGCGAGGCAACCGGAGAGTGCTTTTCTCGCAGCTTTGCCCGTCAGGCAAGTCTCGGCTTTCGTGCCACAGTGGTCACAGGAGCTTCGCGGGGCCGTGGCGGACCCAGCGCCGTGCGCAGCGCATGCAAGGCAATGCCTTGACAAGGTCAAAGAAGGTAACAGAGCATCCTGATGCATCCTGTACATCTTTCCTGGACTCCTCGATGTGCCTGCTGCCACACCGACATTCAGTGAGTCCAAGCCGTCCAAGTTCTCTCCCGCGCGTGAGATGCTAACGAGCCTAAGCGCGGACGTCATGCCATCTCTCGTGAGACCACCGTTGCCTCAAACACATGACCAAGTCACCGGTCACAGCCACGCCGCACCTGAAACAGTCTGACAGCAAGTGCTCCCTTGCACTCGTTATATCTCCTTACGAGTGCGTGCATTCGTGTGCCCGGAGAGCGCCTGAGTGCGAAGGCCGGGCCCTTCTGGGCCGAGCAGGAGCAACACGCCCTGGTCCAGCTGGCGCATCTGCAGCCAGTCTTCCAAAGAGCTGTAGGGAGGCTCTCTCCTGAAGCTCACTCTGCATCCCAGCACTGCGTCGCTGGCACGCTTGCCTGGGCAACTTCGGCTCTGCCGATTCCACCGGCAAGGCCGCGCCGACCACCAGCCAGCCCTGCCGCTGGGCCCTGCAGCCAGAAGACTTGGAGCACTTGGAAGTCTCACAAAGAGCTCCGCACCTTGGAAGAAGCGTCTCTAGATCCCTCGAGTGGAAGATCTCCATCATCTCACCCGCTCCGGCCTCAAAAGAAGGTGCCCGACCGTCACGGAATTTAAACCAAGGCATTTGGCATGTCAAGCCTGCTGAGAGTCACACAGATGCTTTGGCCGCCACGGGTGAATAGCGGGCGCATCCATTCTCACAGATCACCCCTGGCGAGGGGGCCAGTGGCAAGGGTGAGGTGTACAAACTAGCACGACATGGGAAGAAGTGCGAACCTGCCTTCCACGCCAAAGAAGGCTGCCGACCGCAGAAGCGAACCCAGGTTCATAGGGTCAGTCACGCCCTGCAGTTCGGCAAGGCAAACAGCAACCTCGGAGTTCTGTGATTTTCTGTTTTGCCTCGAGGGCCAGCCAAAGGGCCCCTTTAGAAGGTCTTGGCAGCTCCTGAAACACGAAGCTGACCCGACACGACAACGTCCCTCGGTTGCCTGTTGCATGTCTCCTCCACCGTCTTGACAGAGGGCTTCGTGCACTTCAGTACCAGTCCTTGCTCATCCGATTGTGCAGATGCAGAAGCCATCTTGGAGTCCAGCAGACTTTTTTCAGGTGCTTTTGGAAACCTTGCGGGGAGAAAAACCGGAGTTCACGCTCAGTGACAGTGTATGTCATTGACGGCTTCCGGCTGCCGCAAGCAAAGCCGGCAACACTAAAGACACAACATAGACGCTACTGAAGCGCATGCACGTGGTAAACCACGCAGCATGCAACACTCGCAGAGGCATGATTGCCCGCCTTGATGAGGGCGACCTCCACTGTGTTCATCCAGCACATCTCGTTTGAAGCACCTCTGATGTGCCATCAGGGCTAGTAAATATCTTTGCTCACCAGATGAATAGGAGCCACTGCACAGGGAGCTGGGCTCTTTGTTCCGGCTTTCGCATTCATCACGATGGGTTTCAGAGAAGTTCGAATCAATTTCTCCCTCGTTTTCCAATCATGGGCCGCGCAGTTTTGTTCCTGGCATGCTGGGTTATGCCTGAGTGGTAACATCTCAGACGTACTTGCCAGGTACGCACCGCTTCAGTATGCAATATTGATTCTGTGTTTTATCGCCGAGTGCAAGTGCAGCGAGTGTCCTGCTGGGCTCTCTGTATCTCTGTATGGCGCTGGTGGATATGTGAATCGTGCCCATGATGCCACTCACGTCTCGTTAGCCAGCGACGGTGCTTTGCTCTCTAAGAACATGTCTTTGCATGATGAAAAGCTGGGGCTTCAACATCCGTGGATGCTTTCTTTGTTTGCATTGGTGTGTTTAGTGATGGTCCTGTATGTGCAACTGCGGAGAAAGGGCTGAGGGCGAACAACCAGAGCTCAGTTGCATGCACGGCACCGGAACAGCTGAACTCCCAACGACTTGCTGCGCTCCTCAATTTCCTGGCGCGCCTCGGGCATGTGGGAGATAGAACACGGCTACTTTGAGGCCTTGGCAAGAACATGTCTCCGAAACCACTGCATGGCCTCGTCATCCTTCCTGAGCGAAACAGAGTATTACCAGTGTGTTCCAGACGAGATGTGTTCCGGCAAAGGCAAGCTGCCTCTCCACCGTCACCGGGCCCCTCCTCTGTTGGATCCAGAGGGTCTTGAAGGTCCGCTTCCCCGCCCGCAGCGCCAGCAGGATCGGGTACACACCGAAGAGATACTCATTCCTCAGGCAAGGCAGTCAGACGGTGCAAGGCTGCAGAGTCTGATACCTGTCTGACTGTCTAAGCGACGCGCAGGTTGTAGAACCCCGGCTTCGGCTTCGCTGGGCGCTTTGGGCTCCGAGAAGTCCGCGCGGGGCTTCGGGCGCCGATGCTGCCATCGCTTGCCAGCGCAAAAGCCAAGAGCATTGGTTTTTGGACTTCAGCCTGCTACGTTGCAAGGTTTTCGGCCTTTGTTCCAAAATGAAAGCACTCTGTAGGGGTTCAACTACATCTGGGCGGTCTCTGCTTGAGCTGAACATGGCTGCCACGATTGGCCCTCCTTCGAGAAATGGCAGCTTCAACACACGGTGCGCTGGGGCCCTGCCTGCTCCGGCCACCATGCGTTGGGTTGCGCTGCTGCCATGGCATTCTGCTTTAGTCTACCATGTTATTTACTGGGCAAACTAGCGGAAATGAGGACGGGACACAGAACACTTCACATCAAAAATTGCACAGCTTTGCAGGATGCTTCCGACACCAATGTGCAAACCCGGAGCTGCCATTGAATCATCGATTGCTTGAAGGTTCCTGCAAGAAGTTGAAGCCTGCCAATGCATTGATCGCATCTCGTCACACTCTCACCTTTTCCGCTCAAAAGCTCGTTGTGCTGCACCCCGGGAAAAATGCTCCTGTTCCAGGAGCATGACTCGACTCTTCAAGATCAGTCGGAGGAAAGCGCGGCGGCGGTGGCATGCAGGTCGGGCGAATGCGGGTTGCCTGGGGCGACTTGCTACCCCCATAGGCCTGCAGGAACCTAAAGCTGTCACTCTTCTTGGAAGAGATACAAAAGAAATGTTGTCGCTATGATTTTTGCACTGTAACAACTAGAAAACGGAAGGACGGCACAAGACATGTTCTGCCGCGGGAGACTTTGGTGTCTCACACGGTGCAAATGGAGGCTCCACGTACCAAGGAGCTTCCGAAAGCTTCAATGACCGCTTCACATGTTCAGATGTGAGAGGTCAGCTCACGAAGCAGGCTGCCTGTCAGCTCGTTCCCTCAATCCTACAACATGAGAGAGCCAACCGGATTGCTTTTGCCTGGCACGGAAGGAACCGCAATCCTGGCATCACTCCTGGCGGTGAACGCATGGAAAAAATGCCACCTGCTAGCAGACCATCCACCTTGGGGCCCGACCTATGCATAAGCTCGAATGGCATGTCCGCATCATCCATCCCTGGCCCAGGCATACAGTTTTCCGGGTCGTAACACACCTAACCAGGTACCTCTCACAGCTGTCACCCCAGTTCTTAACCAGCAACTCATTGATTCGCTATTGTCATCGGCGTTGCGACTTCACGTGAAAGCAACCACCTATCCTGCCCTGACCTCCCGACGGTCAAGCCCAACAGAATGAGGAGTAGAAGTGGGAGCGACTGAGGTTTGAGAAACCAAGGATTTAGATCCTCGAGCAGAGCAAGAGAGGGCAGGATGCTGAAAGAGGAGCAATTCCTGCAGCCGCGACCTCCTGAGCCTTAGTCGAAACTTCTATGCGACATCCGGTAATGTCATGTTATGTTGGTCGTGGGCACGGCATAATGGGGGAAAACGGCCCTGGCCCCCTGCCAGCAAAGCAGTGAATTTAGCCAGAGCACCATCCGGATTTCCATGTTGCCTCAGTACAATCAGCAAAGCATCGGAACATGCAGTGTAGTCATCACCCGCTTGGCTCAGGACTTGTGCGCAAAAAGATGCCTCGTCCAGCCATTCTGCCGTTTGGGAACGACCTAAACAAGATTGGAATTCGGGCTGGGAAGCGACTCTGAGTGCCCGATGCTCAGTTTCAAGCACGCTTGCTGCGTGGGGCAAGGAAGACTGAGAAATACTCCTTTCAAGCTGCAATCACAGACAAGTGCCCAGTCTGTGCATCTCGATGTTGGGAACGGAAACCTATCTAGGCACAACAGAGATGGCGTGGAGCTGCAGCATCCACATCCTCTTCTGATCCAATGAAGCCCAGAGCCCAGAGCCGGCCTTGTCCGACTCGTGGAACTCCATGTTCGCAGCGCCATGCAAGACGTGATGGCGGTCATTCCAAAAAGCCTCCTCATCAATACACAGCCTACCTCTGAGTCCGATGCAAAGTCGAGATGAAAAATCGCAGTGCAATGTTCGAAGGCAAGGTTAAAAGTTCCAGTCTAAGGCGGACAGCTTGGCATGTTCTTATCGCCTTTTGACAAGTCGACATGCTCCACGGATGCCTGCATCGCAAATTCCGGCTTTCCGGAACAGGACCTGCAGCTGAGTCGCCCATGGGCATGAGCTGATGTTAAGGCTGTGCCCGCTGGCTCGTGTCTTGCCCCAGGCCTTTCGAGGAAACCGTTCGCCCGAGTCTTGCCGAAAGTGTCGCCTGAAGTCACCCCAAAAAAATCATGTTTCATGCCCCGCGCACAGAAACAGTGAAAGAGCTCAGCTTGCTCTCGGTCGGACCTGCTTTGCCCAAGTCTTGAATATCAGGCATCGCTGTTTTTGCCGCATTCAGTTGACGGCCGTCGTCCATCTGTACAAAAGGAGCCGCATGTCGGTCGTGCGCTCCTGAAAGAATCGGTCGTGCTGCGACGCAGCTTGGCACCAGTGCCTCCTGCTCGTGGCAGGACTGCATACACCGGCCAGCCGGATCGAAGCGAGGACGGGTGTCCTGTAATCTCCATTATGCATGCTTCACTCTGCTCAGAAAGGCACGACAACAGTGTGCAAAGGATGTCCTGAAGGAACAAAACTTGCAAGTTGTGTAATCCTCAATGGGATACCATGGCTTTGGACAGCCAGTCCAAGCCCTCCCAGATGCCAACACCTGGTGGACACAGAAGGCGTAGATATCACGAATCACGTTGATCGCAGTGTGGGAGCCTTTCGTGGCGCTCGTGGGCTGCACGAACCACTGGCGGCCACGCAGCTCGCTGAGGCCCAACTTCTCGGCCACCTCAGAGCAATGCTCATGGTCCATCTGGGTGCTTCACTGTCACATGACTGGCTCGCTTCAAGATGAAGTTTGCCAAAAAAACGACCGATGCCGATGCTTGAAACTCCTGAAAATGGAATCGCGCCTCATCCGGCGGCAGGGCATCCGGCAAGTCCTGCACTTCTCAAGATGACTCCCGCTTAACATGACCGAGTTGACTCCTGCTTGTTGGCGAATATCAGCAAGGCGGCCTGCAGCGGGAGGCCAGCGCAAAGCCCAGAGCCCTGCCCTTGGGCCGCGCAGGAGGACCCTGGCCTGTCCAAGCTCCGGGTCCTTCAACATCTGCCAAAGCTCCTCTTCAAAAACAAAGCGCTAACCGCTAGCGGCGCTAGCAAAGCCTCCACGGCACAGCGGTGCACAGCCTCCACTGTTTCAAGCGGGTCTCTCCTCACGTGCGTCCTGGAGACGATCGCGGTCCGTGCCTCGGCTGTGCCCCATGTCGATGCAATCAGGACATACCCAGAACTTCCGGCGATTACGAAGCACACAGTACCGGTCGTCTGTCAGATGAAGCCACTCCTACACTGCTCGCCCCGGTGAGGGACTCGGTGCAAGTTGCTGTTGGGGATGGTTGCATTTGCCTACACAGCTCTCGCACAGCTTTCGCGTTGCGCCCTTCAGCTTGCCCGCAACTGCCTCTACGTTTGTAAGACTGGTGTCAGTGTACGCGTGCATCTCCGTGCTTGAGAAAAATGCCAAGCTGCTGTCCAGGACGAAGATGGCCCCATGAGTACCAAGGAAATAATGTCGCCAAAGCCGGCGAATCTTGTCCTGGCCTGCAGAGAAAACATTTACACAAGTTACACATCCGTGGGATGGAGCCGTAAAACAGGGCTCTGCAAGATTCAGCGAGGCTTGGGAACGTGAACCAACAGGGGCCTATCACAGCAAAGTACAAAAGGAAGGCTCGCGAAGTCCAGAAGGCAAGGAGCCTGAAACTCTGTGCGTGGCCCAAATTAAAGCACGAGACTGACAGAGCAGGGCAGCAGGGTCGGCAAAAAGGATGCAGGAGTTCTTTAGAGTTCTGCACATCAAACAAAGAGCACTTATTGAATTGCTCATGATGAAAGCTCGCTTAGCCCTCGCTTGGAAGATGACGACTGGATCTGCTGCTCCTGCATGCGCTCGCACATGCCACTTCAACTGTCTCTGGTCAGATGAGGGAAGCTTGAGAAATGCGAGTAGAGATTACAATCCCTCCCACCCATTTCCACGCTCAGCCTCCAATGTCCCAGACTGTGAATCGGATATTCCTCGCGGCAGTGACGTGAAAAGCAGTGGCAAGACACTGGTCTGCACCGAAGTGTTCCTGAACTCCACCGTCTCAACGTTAAAGCCTGGAAAGATCACATGAGCATGTCGTTCCGAGATGATGTCCGCTTGAATGATCGGCCTATCGTGGGAATGGTCATCAGTAGCTCATTCAGCTTCAACTTGTAGAGAACGGTTGTCTTTCCGGCAGCATCCAGGCCAACCATGACGATCTTCCTATCCTGGCGCAACACCAAAAAGCAACACCTCTGAAATTGCTGCGGTTGCTGTCTGCATTGGGTCGTCCTGCGTGCCCGCCAACCGGGCCCAGATCTTCGTAAAGGACAGCCCCATCGTCACGGAGCCACTCGAGCTTTACTGCTTTGCTGGCGTGTTGGGGAGCCAAGAGAGCAGAGGACTGACACGACCGGCAGAGAGCGGCGGGCGTCGCTCTGAGGCTCTGACTCCAATCCTTCGGCTCAGGGCCCAGCTTCCAGGAGACCTGGAGCCGAGCCTCCGACACACAAAGAGCGCTCTGCACCGCTCCGGAACTCCGAGGCTCCGAGGCGCCGGCGCCGAGCTGAAAGCCCCGGGAGTAGGATGGCTCAGCCCTGGGCCGGTCGAAGTAGTCTCGACCTGGCTCTGGACTCTGAGATATCGGGCGCAGCTAGGCTTGACAGCTACACAAGACATGGAGCACTCTCAGTGCTGCCGAACCGACGAAGACATGTAAGCATGGTTTTGCGCATGCATGCATGCATGTGTGCATCACCTATTTATATTTGAACTTATATTTGCCTATTCGTTCTTATTACTACTTATATTCTAGTCGTAGTAGTAGTTCTAGGTCGAATTCTAGTTCTAGTTCTAGTTCTAGTACTAGTGCTACTGCTAGTGCTCGTACTAGTACTAGTAGCAGTAGTAGTAGCCACCCACCCACCCACCCTCCTACCCACCCACGTGCGCACAGACATACATACATACATACATCCATACATACATCACTTTCACTTTCAAAGGCAAAGAATCCATGCCGGATGCAGCCTATGCTTGCAATTAATCAAAACATACTGATGGGGAGGCGGCCGCCCTGCATGCACTCATGACTTGCTACGAAATCATGGAGCAGAAATCAGAGGTGCGTCAAAAGCCATCCCTGAAGAACGTCACCCGTCACAAAATCAAACAGATATCTACAAGCTGGTAGTACGCACTCCGGGGTGCCAATCTGAGCTTTTCAAACCCAAACAAGAAACCGGAAGGTACCCGCAACTCCAAACTACTTGCTCAAGCATATTCCTCACGGAGTCAGATGAGGCGAACTACGAGCGAGACTCCACGCAGTAGAAGTTCAGACGTTACTGCGCCACTACACTACCCAGAGCCTATTCCTCTAGGGATTGGAAGAAGCAAACTACAGGGTTAACTAATCCCACACAGTCACAACACTGTGCCCGCTCCAAGCCACTCTTCCCTGACACCTTGCTGGCATCCTTTTCCATGTCCGGAATGTGCGTGAACGGGATGATGTTCTCCACATTCTTCAAGCCTATCCCGCCCTGCGCAATCTTCACAGCTTCCAGCTCCGTGGCAAAGCAATCCGATGCAATCCTTGAAGAATGGGTCAAAGTAGCAGCTGTAGCCTCGGAAACATTCCGTCCAGACACTGGTGATGCCACCGCCGACACTGTTCTCGAAGCCTTTAGTCCGGGCGACGAGCAGCGTTACTAAGCGCTTAGCCTCAGTTTCAAGCCCACATCGCTCCCACCTGCGTAGAAAAACGCGGCTTTGGTATGGGCCGCGCGATCAACACATCCAGCACAGACCATCTGCAATTCAGTATCCCCCATGTCCCTGAGTGCTTCGCGGAGGAACTCGTAGCCCTCCTGGGCATCCAAACTCCCGCCAAAGCACGTCAATAGGCCCTTGTACTCAATCATGCTGTACTTCTTGCGCGGGAGGTTCTTAAACTCTCTTTTGGCTGCCTCTGCGGCGGATGATATGAGAATCCAGCAAGCCATCATGGCCTTGCTGACGAAGTTCATGTCACTTAGGCAAAGGCACTGCTTTGACATCGCTCAGGATTTGTGTGCAATGGCCCATCTTGAAGTCTTAAGGAGGGCCTCCAACTTCACACCTATGTCGGGGACCGTGGGAATCTCTTTCACTCAAGCAGATGCCCGCGCAGCACTTGACTTGCCGGCTTCGTTCGTGCATGCCCGCATGGCCTTCATAACCTCCTGGATGCACATTGACATGTTCATCTCGCAGGCTCATGGCGTGCCCATCGCTATTGGGCACTAGGGCCACTAGGGTCCCTGGCTATTGGCCCCCGCTGATGGGGAGTTTGATCCCGGACCCTACATACATACATACATACATACATACATACATACATACATACGTATTGTCTATGTACATACGGATTTTGTTCGAATTAATGTGTGTAATTATGCACTACGTATGTAATTCTGCAAGGTATGCTATGGCGTTGCGCGGCACGGGACGGCACGGTGCCGTAATGTAATGTCATGTAACGTATGCAAGCATGGACACATCGAACACATATCAGTATGTGTACACACCTCAAGTGTGCACATTCTTTTGTACATAGATCGACCGCACAAAGCACAGCGCTTGGGAACGGACAGTTGACTGTCAGTGCCGGATTCCGCCTGGAGTAGTGCATCCAGTGGCCGCTATCCTTAGCGGCACGGAAACTCGGCAAGGATCTATGAAGAGCTACGCCCCGTCCCGGCATGTGGGCAATAACAGTCACGTATACATGGTTTGGCATGCATTTAGGTAGTCCTTCCCGTGATGCAGCTTCCCCTGCAAAACGAACCGATACGTGATGGCCCACATGTTCGAAACCCGAGCACAACCAGGTGAAACCGAAATCCACATGCTTCCACAAAGCCCCGAAGCATCAGGACCAAAAAGCCTCCGTCCAATGCAACCTGAAGCTTCAAGCATCAAGGGCATCAAGGGTCAAGAGAGGCCTGAGGGCCGCAGACCGAAGAACTGCGGAACCCGCGAAGTTGCAAGTGTACTGAAGCCCAGCAGCCAGAACCCTGAACGGCCCTAAACTTCCTCAAGCCTTCACCGCAGATCGCAAGACTCGGGCACAGGCCCAGCTCTGCTCAAGGCTACGCAGCTCCTCAGAGTCCCGTTTAGATCTGGACCTCAGCTTTTGCACAAATCAGTTTCGCAACGACCCTTCCATCGTTCACGACGATGAAAGCAGATAAGGAAAACGAAGGAGCCTGCAAAACTAAGAAAATGCTGCACCGAGATATCTCAGGACTGAGGATCATGCCACAATGCTGGAGTATCGGATATGTACAGAGAGTGGACCCGCTGTGTCAGCGTACCACAGAAAAGTAGCAGTCGCAGTAGTATTACCCTCAAGCAGCCACGGACTAACAGTAGCATGATTCCGTGCTCGTGCAAGTGTCGTTAGACTACCGTACAGCAGTACAGCACACTAAAAGGCGCCAAAGAAGTCAGCCAGCCGAGATACGAGTTGAGGCTCGGCATGGACGCCTCGGCTGCAAGAACTCGTGTGGAGTGGCTACGTCTAGCCGGCACACCGTCGATACTTTGCAGAACGCCTGGCGCCCGAATTTCTTGTCTTTACATAGCCGCCTTAGCCTTCCGTGCATCGCCGGCAAGTGCAACTTTGCTTGGGCTGGGTAGCATTTGACATAGTCCTGCCGTGGTACAAGAGGAACTGGAGGCATTGCAGGCATCGATCTGTACCAACAAAATGTGTCGTATCTCCTGAATGAAACGACATCTAGTCATCATAGCACCCTTCCCCGAACCCTTTGCTTGCGATCAGCCTTCGACACTGCTGTTCACTGGGTGCCTGACAGAAAGATGAGAACTTCCGGTCTGCGCCAGCGTTCGTGCCTGCAGCTTTAGGCATTAGAGCACTTTTGAAGAGACCCTGAACAGGCTTGACAGTGTGAAGGCAACGCCACCGCGAAACAGTCTGTAACACAGATATGATATGGCCGAAATGATGGGCCACTAAACCAAAGCTTGAGCAGTCAGTTTCCAAAGGTGACCGGAGCACGTAACCACAACCCCGTTCAAGACTCGTAGGTCGGGGGAGATGTACACTGGTCTGCGGTTAACGCGAAAAGCAACACCACTCAGCCGGAAGGAAGGGAAGATTCAGAAGGCACAAACTTGTCTGGGGCGGCGACCATGTCAGCACAATCCGACAAGCTTCAATTCGCTTTCATGGGAAAGTGCCCGGGCAACTCGGGCAATGTCAGCAGCTGCACTGAGTAGCTCTCTTCATGGCCGCCTACTTGCGATGTTCCAATGACAACATTCCACGTCCTTCTGATACAGCATGTCTCAAGCCATAGCAGCTACAGGCACGCATCGTTGCAACATCAGGCCATGTTAACATTCAGCGCATGATAAAAGAAAAGAGAAGGGTTTTCGTCCCAGCGACATCCTACCGTGCAAGCACGCTGGTCAAGGCTTCTTCAAGCCTTGCTCAAGAGCCCTCGTCACATCTGGCTTTCTGCATGAAATGAAAGAGCTGCATGACCGAACTTGGAATCTAGCATGAAAGCAAACTCTCAACCTTTTACAACAGCGATGCACACTGCTCGGTGGAGCCAGCGACTGCATTGGCTGAGACACCTGCCAGAACTCTACTACCACGACCAACCTCCAGAAAGACAGCACTGGAATTTGCCGTGACCAGTTCAAGACCCATCCGAAAAAAGACCGTCTCGTGATGACCTGTCAAATCCAAGTCCGGGTACTTTCAAGCCTTCATTCAATCCTTTTTCACCAGCACTTCCAACGCTATCAAGAGCAGTCTCCGTCCGAGCCTTGACGAAGATAGCGGCATCCTCGCAGGACGTGTGACATCGTCCCAAGCAGGCTCACGGCAAGACTCCATTCGCCACGGCAACGGAGAACGGCCTTTTGCTCCGCACCTCCCGGATCTCTCCTTGTTCCGTATGGATATAGCCACAAATAGCTTACTCTTTGAGCGCGTCGGCGATGCAAATCTGAAGCTACTGAGGACGAGATAAGAATCAGTTGAGTGGAGAGAACCGACTTCGAGCAAGTTGGTGGCCGCCTGGCACCCGCCGGCATTGATCGTCCAATTCCTGTACTTGACCTCTTCTGCAAAGCCATGGTGCGAGTTGCCAGAAGTTGCCTGCCGGCCAATGGCTAGCCAAGCACTGCCAAAAGCAGGAGCCAGGCCGACGGAGTTCGAGAGACGAGGGCTGGCCACTACGAGGTTGCTTGTGTGACAAAGCCCGTCCGTGCTCTCAACTGGAACAGTCTAAAGTCTAAACGCAGATGACGTGCAAAGGCCGTCTGCATCTTTCAATGCTCGTGCATTTGTGGAAAAGAAGATGTCACGGAAGGACAGCGTGGTACGCTCATCCAGCGAGGCTTGTCCCAACATCGACCCGCGGAACCACGCCGTGCTTTAAAGCAGCAACAATGTCCAACCCGAAACTACTGCAAGAAGTGAACAGGGTGACTCCAAGAAGCCACTGCAAAGCTGCGTTGCGCGGGCAGTGAAGATATCTCGGCGAGATGCATGTTCCATGCAGACACGTCGAACTAGCGAAGTCCAGGGTGCAGCGCGTAGCACTTCTATGCAGCTGACACCCACAAGTTGTGGCGGCAGCTGGGAACTGGGACGGCTTCAGTCAAAGAGAGAGGCACCTCATCCGCATCCGGGACCCTCTCCCGTCCCCCCCCCAGCTGCATCCACCTCTTAAAAAAAAAATGTTGCTCGTGCGCTTCCCGACAGTACCCCAAGTCAACGGGAAGCACTCGAGCAGAGTAGCAACCTTCCCGGGCAAAATCACTGGCACGCTACCCTCTGTGGCTGTGATGCCTCACTCAGGACTCTGGAAAGCTGCTTCGTGAAAAATCAACTGAGATCTGGGGAACATCAGCAGCTAGGTCTGTCAGCGGGTGGGACATGAACCCCGATCTGCCCGCGGCTTCAGAGCCTTTCAAGCCGTTCAGACCGGAACATCAAGCATTAACGAGGTTTTGTGACGGGACACCCTGCTTGTTCGCAGGAGATTATCGCAGATCATCCCCTCATATGTCTGTTTCCGCCAGACTTCTTCTCAATGCTCAGGCCAAGTGCAAATGACCTGTCATGGCTCAGAGACGTTCTTCAGCACGAGACGTGGGAATAGATTTCTTTCAGGGGTACTCTGGTCAATCCAAGCGGGTCACCGAGTTCATGTCCAACGGCTCTTGAATTGTTGACTAGGCCACTAGGCATCCGCGTCGGTTTGGGGGGGTAAGCTGATTGCAGAACGGCACCCAGGCTGTCGACCAGTGCACCGACCTTTTCCGAAAAACTTTGCAGTCGCATCATTCTCATCCCCAAGCTCGTTCCGGCTAGTCTGCAAGTGCCTCCTAACAAACGAGCCCGACACAAGCGGCAACAGAATCTCTTGCCTTCCTCACTGCTATCACATCGCGAGCGGCAGGAAGTGCATGCGAAGCCTGGTGCAAGGGGGCAAAGCTTGAGCCGCAGGCGCCGCTCGCGGCTGGGCGGCAGCCGCGCCTTTCCAAGGCTCCCATCAGCTGCTCTGAGCTCTCTGAAGCGTTTCCGGGTCGGCTCGGGGACTGGTGCGTCACCAATCCTGAGAGGAGCCCTTCTGTGGCACCCTACCGCGG
>BGNK01004668.1:0-48833 GCA_003297005.1 Symbiodinium sp. clade A Y106 | reverse complement strand
TTGTCTTTATTTGTCTTTATTTGTCTTTATTTGTTTTTATTTGTTTTTATTTGTTTTTATTTGTCTTTATTTGTCTTTATTTGTCTTTATTTGTCTTTATTTGTTTTTATTTGTCTTTACTTGTCTTTATTTGTCTTTATTTGTCTTTATTTGTCTTTATTTGTCTTTATTTGTCAAAATTTGCCGATCCTGTCGAACAAGCCCTGTAGATCTAATCCCTGTTGTTCTGGTTCGGTGCANTTTATTTGTCTTTATTTGTCTTTATTTGTCTTTATTTGTCAAAATTTGCCGATCCTGTCGAACAAGCCCTGTAGATCTAATCCCTGTTGTTCTGGTTCGGTGCAAACGGTCAATGACTTATTAAGGCCCCTACAGTAGGCTTTAGGGTTCAGTGTTTAGGGTTTGGGGTTCAGTTTAGGCTTAGGCTTTGGGCCTCGTGGTTGATCTAGTGATATCGGACATATAATTATAACCGGTCGCGATTGTAGAATTGGGGGGATCTGTTGTTTTAGGGGTTGCAGGCCAGGATTTTGAGACCTTGGCAACTTGGGATGGTGCGATGAGGTTAGGTTCCATGTGTTGGGTCGAGTAGGGTTAATGAAGTTGACAAAGTTGAGGATGTCATGTTTTTATGTTGGTGGCGAGAGGTTTAAGGTGTCGGGCTTAAGGTTTGAGGGGTATGGGTAGACTTCATGAATCATGCTTGTCGGTTTAGTTCGACGATGTCGACCTGCCGTGACATGAGCTGAAGTTTGACATGAGCTGTGTTGGATGTTGACTCGTTACTGTTAAACTGTTATTAGAACTTTATCATCATTATTGTTGTTTCTATTACTAGCACTGTAAGTATTATTTCGATTATTGTTGTTACGGTTGCTGCTGTTGTATAAATGGTTTGGTTCAGGGTCTCTGCGAGGCATGCTGGGTACAGTTTTCCGCGATCGGGGCCTACACTATGTTCCTTTTTGTTACGGCTACCCACGTTTTATGTTGTCTGCCCTAATATTTGCGATTTATGTTATTTCATTTCGCATAATATTATATGATACTGTAGCAAAGTCTGTTAGTCTATTATGTTACACTGTTCTATGACCAGTTCATAGCATACAATATCATAACACATTTATCTTACAATTGTAGTTTAGGGTTCAGGATTGAAGGCTTTCGCGCTTACAGGCCTACATGGACTCAAGAGCTTTACTCCCTTCCGGCCTTTGCTTGCTAAGTGTTTCGCTCAAAGGGATTAGCTGGGCGACGTGATGACAACAGCCTCAGGCAAAGACGAGAGTTTACCAAGGGAAGGCACAAGACGCACGGCTTCTAAATAAGACAACACTTGGTTCAGGGCGGTCGACAGAAGATCCGGAACGATCCCAACTATTGAGATAGGGTGTGTGTGTGTGTGTGTGTGTGTGTGTGTGTGTGCGTGTGTGTGTGTGTGTCGCAGACTTCTGTACAAGGGAGCTTCCATGACCTATGGTTTGTTCGCTAAAGCCCTGACGTGCAGCTTGAGCTGCAGGTTTCCTGCGGCTCCTGAAAGTTTCCGAGATAATGCAGAGCCGCCTAGCCGGCGCTGCACAGCGTCGATGCATGAATTGAATTTTCCTCTGCTGCGGTCAGGATTGAGTCATAAAGCCAGTGGATATCCCCTTGACTATAAGCCGTTCTGGTTCAGCCTTTAGATTTCGTTGTTACTGTCTACCGAGGTCTGGGTAATAAACGGTAAATAGCAACCATTTCCGGTTACAGTCCGCATATAAGTCTTCCACGCTATACCCCAAACCCGACCCCGAACCCTATTCTGAGTCAATGTCCTCACGGTTGCACTCCATATAGCTTCCGGATTGATACCCGGAGAAGCTGCGAGGCATGACCATCTGGATTCAACCGAAAAATCTGTCCCAAAGATTTGAGACACGTAGAAAAGGTCCCGTGAAGAATCGATAAACGTCTTCGCAGTGACAGTATAGTAGCAGTACGTTATCACTAGCACTACTACGCCTTGCTACCTGCTACTACACTACCGCATTAATAATCACAAAGACGCACGGACTACTGATGACTTTACATAGACTTCCGCAATAAGTAGTGACTATGCGCCTTCATCAGATGTAGAACCCCATGTTGCCGTTTTGAACCTCAGCACTTGTACGCCAATCCTGTTTTTCATTTCCAAGGGTTTTACAGTGAATGCGCTTCTCCTTGCACTTCTTCTGCCAGCCGATGCACGATATGATATTCAATCAGCCAGCCACGCCGAGTCGTGCATGCATGTCTGCAAAAGACAGCTCAACAGCTATAGTTATGATAGGTTACTTGATCAAAGAAGTGTTCCAAGCAGTGGTTCGAAGTTCATTGCTTCTTGTCTTTGTTTATCTTTTCGCCCAGCTTCGGAAATGAGCATTTGGGTCTATAGGGTTATGGGAACTGGCATGCTGTCGAAGGCTTTTTCTCTGACCTCCATCCTCACTACTCCGTTTCCGCAACCGTTCAAGCCCGAGCGATCAAGAGACGACAAGAAAACATAACAAAGCCCCTGGTAGAACCCCAAATGCCCTAGTTCCGACCCTTTCCTGGCGCGGCGATCCTGCGTAAACTAGCAGGTCAACCTTAAGCGGTCTCTGGATGGATTTTGCTCGGAGGTGCTTGTGAGGAACATTTGATAGCATACTTTAGTATAATGCTTGAATATTACTTGATACAATCTAAGATAGCATAGCGCAAAAGAGCAATGTAAAATGTTGCACAGTGCAGTATAGCATAGAGCAGTTTCATGCAGTGCAGTAAAATGCTATATCACATACCCATCACAGGTGCATATGTCGCTATGGATACACGTACATACGTACGTGCGTACGTAGGTAGGCATGTATGTGTGCGTGTATGTATGTAGGTAGGTAGCTAGGTAGGTAGGTAGGTAGGTAGGTACATATGTAGGTATATATATATATGTAGGTATGTATGTATGTATGCACATACATATATATATATATATATGTATGTATGTATCTATGTATCTATGTATGTATCTATGTATGTATGTATGTATGTAGGCATGCATCTATGTATGTGTGTGTGTGCGTGTATGTGTTTATGTGTGTATGTGTGTATGTGTGGGTATATGTATATGTATATGTATATGTACACACGTACACAGGAAGAAAGATAGAACGATCACAATAAATACAAACAGGATTACGAAGGTTCAGGTGCATACGCACCCATGCTTGGACGCATGCATTCGTGGACGAACTGACGGATGGACGGATGGATGGACGGATGGATGGATGGACGGACGCATGGACGGACGCATGTATGATGTGTGTACGTGTACATATCTGTAGTACTCTGAATATTCCAAGCCACTCAGACTCATACTCATACCAGTGTTGTTGCTATGTTTTCTTGCAGTTGCACACCCGCACATAAGCTTTGGTAGGCTTTGTGGCATGGGATGCTACGCCCGAATTCGTCCTAAATCCTCAGGTTCTACACATTTCACGAGCAAGAGCATGCTTCCACTTCTGATCCAGAGACTCCGACACTCCCCTTTACGGAAAGGCTCTCAGTTACACATGGGTTTCCGAGTCTCTGGATGCCGTGCTTAGGACGACACGGAGCTCTTTGCGACTCCGTGCGTTCACAGATGCATGCTGTCGTGGGATTCAAAACTTTGCGCTAGCTTGTGGTCCTAGAGACGAGATGCAGTGAATTGCGAGGACCCTGTCTAGAATCCTTGTCGGGGATGACTTCGAAACTACTGCAGCCGATATAGTTAAATATGTACGTACATACAGGTCTACGATGGTATACAATACGCGTGATTGGTGATAGCAGGGATCGATGGCGCAGTCGCAGTTGTAGCTGCAGGAATGCAGTCTCTAAACGTGCAATTGTTGTCCTGCTGGTGCTAATTACGTGTTCGATTACCTCTTTTCGCGGCTTAACTCTTAGTTTGTCGGGGCTTCGTCACGTTGGATATAATAACCTTCTGACAGAAACGGGGTTGAAGTATTGGTGCTTCTGATGTTTTGGAGTTAAGTGTGTCAGGGTAGTAGGGGGTCAGAGGTTTGAGAGTAATGGCTAATTGCTGCACGCGAAACCCCAAAATCTAAACCCTCGTTTAGGCATCCGGCTAAATGCTTCAGGGTGGTCCAAACCCTAAAATCCTATGACATCCGCGAGGTTGCTCCTTCCACAGTTTCACCGGTCGAATGACGAAGGCGCCGCAAGGACGAAATCAGACACTGGAAGGTTAAATCTCAACCCTAAACCCAAAACCCTAAACCCTCCTTCAAGCATAGCACCTCGATGTTTGGGGTCTTGCAGAGGTACTTGGAGGATCAGTAAGTAAGGTTATAAGTACCTTAATTGGGGTTATAAGTAGTTATAAGTAGCCTGGTTGTAACCCTAGTTACTAAGTCCCATGACCCTTTAAGTATCATTCCTGAAATCATCACTGCACCTTTTCGGGCCATGCCGGCAAGGGCCAGCAGAGCCAACAGTTCGCGCTTGCATTAGTTTGTTTTTACGCCATCATCGTTCATGGTCATCACTGGCATCATTGGCATGAACATGCTCTTATCCATCTTTGCGTGCTTGTTTTAAATGTTGAACTCACCATCGTTACCATCGTTGCAGTAAGTACATCCGTCTTCATCATCATCATCAGCCTCATCGCCTCATCAGCCTCGTCATCCTCTTTGTCGTCGTCATCGGCTTTGCCGTTGCTGTCGCCGTCGTTGTCGCCGTGCTCGTCGTCCTTTGGCGTTCACTGTGGCTTGCTGCTGTCGTCGTCACCGTGGTCGTTCTCATCGACATCAGGGTTGGATTCTTGAGGTTTGCAGCTTCCTTCTTCCTGCTGCCAGCAACGCCTGTATGGCCTAATGTCCCTTCAGCCTCTGTGCGTCAAGAAGTCCCTTAGCCTCCAATCCTCAAGCTGGCCCCCCGAACATGCCGTTTGCGCTGCAGCCTCAGCCACGACGTACAAGAAGCAGGGCTTGCATCATGACTCAAGGACCATCAACCCTGAACCGTTAACCTTAAAATTAACCTGAAACCTGCCCAGAACCCTCAACTCAGACGCCCGCTGCGGTAACACGGCACAGCTCAGGCATCAAAGCCTCCACCCTATTCGGCTTTAGGGGCTTCGGCTTGCCGGGTTCAAAGTTGAAGAAAACACCAGTGGTTCAGGCTTTTGGGGTTCGTTTAGGTCGTGTGATCATACACCGTAAGCCGAAAGGAAGTGCCGGACTGGAGGAAGGCAAATCTCCCCCGGACAAACCTTGCAGAACCACAGAATTCGACTGCAAGCCCAGACACCCATATCCCCAAACCCAGGAAGGCCCAAGGAACTTCAAATCCAAACTGGCACAGCACCCGCTTTGATGACGAGTCGAGCGGCATGGCCGTGCCGCTGTCAAAAAGTGAGCTGGACTTTGCCATCCAGGCACCGATCAGGATTCGAGTTGAAAGTTCTGGATTCGAAAGAGTACGGTTTAGGGGTTTAGGGTTTAGGGTTTAGGGTTCTGGGTTCTGGGTTGTGCAGGGCAGGGAGCCCAACAAAGATCTTTGTTAGTGGGAGGGCGTTTGTTCCATCATGCATCGGCCCGCTCTCCCAGTGTACGGCAAAGCCTGGAGCGCTGTCGTGGTCCGGTAATGCAGGAGCCTCTTCAAGAGACCTTGGGTCCTTATTCTTCATATGGGTGGTTGTCAAAATTATGGTCCCTTTTTGGGTACCCTAAATATTACTGTAGGTGCCGTATTATATTAAGGACCCAAAAAGTGACCGTAATTTTGACAACCACCCATTTGGATCATCATGTTTTGGGGTTGTAGGCCAAGGGTTTCTTAATCACATTCCTACATGAAACGGTAGCACCCTCGACACCCTAAACCCAAAACCTCTTTCTGCCACGTACTCAGGGATGTCGCTTTTTAATAATTACCAAGACTATGTTGGGAGTTCCTTGTTAGAGTTATAGTTATAGTATACTATACCCCAAAATCCTATTCTAATTGTTAAGGCCCCTATAGTAGTAATATTCCCTTCTGATTCCTAATCTGCCAGTATCAAGCAGAGAAGCTTTCAGTCTCCTTGCTTAGGCCCAAGCCTAGACCCTGAATTGCCGTGCGTTTTTTTCTAGATAAACTTTTTAAGCTTTCCGGCCCTTATACCCAAAATGCAGGTAACTAGAAAGTTGGAACTTCCCTAAGGGTCTAAATATCCAGACCTTCCAAAATCTTTTAACTAAGGAATATACCTTAAATTATAGTAGGTTCCCTGTCATGGTTAAGGGTATATTCCTTGAGTAAGGGATATGGGAAGGTCTACATATACTACTTGGAGGATCATGGGTCTTAGTAAGTAAGGTTATAAGTACCTTAATTGGGGTTATAAGTAGTTATAAGTAGAGTTAGCCTGATTGTAACCCTAGTTACTAAGTCCCCTGCCCCTTAGTAGACCCTAAACCCTAAACCCTATAGATCCCTTTAAGGAACCCTATAGATCCCTTTAAGGAACCCTCATGATCCTTTAAGTACCCACAACCCGGAGACCCCCAAGCGCACGAAACAGTGTTTTGAGGCTTTGCGCGTGGAAAACGTTCGAGCCCGGATTCCCGAGAATTTGCGGAGACAGAGACAGTTTCTTAGTAGGGTTTAGGCTTTAGGGTTTGGGGTTTAGGCTTTAGGGCTTAGACTTAGTAGCTGAGTGGATACACTTTACACTTTTTGGGAGAATAGTACCCACTATAAAACAAAAAGTGTACACTCTTGGGGGCTTATGAACTCAGCAACTAAGGTTTACGGCTTTGGGCTTAAGGCTTAGGGTTTAGGGCGGGTATGTTGGAGGCTAGTGGGAGGATCTAGGTAATTTAAGGAATCTGGCTTAAATTTTCTAGGGTTTCATATTCTGATTTAAGCTATATTCCTTAATTAAGGGGTATTGGGCTCTTTGGGAGACAGTTTTTAGGGCTTTTGGCTTAAGGCTTAGGGCTGTAGGGGTTTAAGGGTTTAGGGGTTTAGGGCTTTGGGCTTAAGGCTTAGGGTTTAGGAGTTTAGGGTTTAGGGGTTTAGGAGCTTAAGGCTTTGGGTTTAGAGTTTCGTGTATAAGGGTTATACGCTGTTGTGTGAGCGCTTTGTCATCCTGGAGTCTTACTCATAGGCGCCATAGTGGTTGATGGACAAAATCCTGCACTGCCCATAATAAGGAATATACCATAATTCCCATAGTTTAGGGTCCTTAGGGTCATGCAGGATTTTGTCCATCAACCGTAGTAGTTCCTTTTTGGGATTACCTTATAGAATTCTATGGAGCCTCTAGGTAAGGACCATAGATATTCGGTTTCGGAGGTTGAGGGTTTATGGTTTTGGCAAGAAAGTGTCGGGTTTAGGTTGGAGGAGCAGGGCACTTGGTAGAGAGGTCCCTAAACCCTAAACCCTAAACCATACTTTTCGTAAAGTTGTTATACTTTTTCGTAGAGTTGTGATGACGGCAACCCCAATTATGTAACATCTGGACCCGAGTTAGACGATTCCCATCTCCTTCAAGCATTTCCTTCTTAGAGGTCCGATCGGCGTCTAGGCCTTCCTCGGGTTCTATGTGATCTTTCTGCCGAATCGTGCCGCAACTGAGGCGAACACGAAGGTTTGAGGAATTGGGTGCGAGGGCTTACACTTAGGGTTGTAGGCTGGAAGGATTTAGAGTTTCCCCTTCCCGCAAGCCCTTCATCAGCTGCATCCTGAAGCTCCAAACCCTCAATCTATGATGGATATTATGTTACGTTCTCCCAGCCATGAGAGGAGAATAGAGGTCTTGAACTTCTGACTGCAGCTCTCTTGCCAGATCGTCAGTGATTTCAACCCCCAGAATCCTTATGAACTCAACCCATATTATATATATATAGAGATACTATATATATATATATATGTATGAACCTCCCAACCCATATCCCAAGAAGCGATGCATCCACGGACCTATATCCAAGGTCGACGGGCGCGCATTGACGGCGCAGCGAGCTCAGTGCAATTGTCCTGCCTTTATGCGACTGCCGCTTGTGCTGCTGCATTCGTACTAGTATATGCACTGGTGTTAGCGCTTCTGCTACCATGCACGCGTTGCATGGGCGCCTGTGCACGCCGTGGAGACAACTACTGTCAACTACTCTTCCTCCGCCGAGAAACTGGTGTTCTGAAGCAACTGTAACGTCTGTGCCGATCTACTTTTGTAATGGCGACGCACGCAGAACCTGATCGAGATGGTGACGAAAGCTTCAGACATACATCCCCTGCAATGGCAGGTGTTATCGTGTCGACACCTGCCACGTAATTACTAAGAAAATGCCGTAAATGCCGGAGCTCCTCCTACCAATTACTACTACTACTACTACGACGACGACTGCTACTACTACCACTACTACCACTACCACCACTCTACTACTACCACTACTCACTCCTACTACGACTCCTACTTCTACTGCCTACTCCTACTCCTACATACTACTACTACTACTACTACTACTACTACTACTACTGCTACTGCTACTGCTACTGCTACTGCTACTACTACTACTACTGCTACTACTACTACTGCTACTACTACGACTACTACTACGTATACTACTACTACGTACTACTACTGTATAGTACTCGCAGCTGTAGTAGTAGCCGTCGTATGGTCCAGATATTCTGCTTTCCAGCAAGCAATCCTCAAGCACTGAGAGGTCTTATTGGCGCCACATCTATTGCTCCGAGTGTTTAGGGTTTAGGGCAAGTTTAGGGTACAACTTAAGGCTTCATGAAACCTCAACCTGAATCATTAAAGCCTTTCAGTATGTCGAGGCCGACAGAGGCTCAGCGGTGACGGAGGCAGCAAACAGGCTTCCTTCAAATTCAGAAGAACAATCGCACATCGCCAGAATTCTGTCCGGATGTTTCGATTCAGGCGCCCCGGACCCGATGCCGATGGAGGTAGTAGTATAAAATATGTGTTTAGGTATTCAACAACCCGAAACCCGATACCTTGAAATCTTACACCCTACACCCTAAACCGTACGCCGTAGCTCCGCCAGATGCCCCTAAACCCTAAACTCTGAACCCTGGAGATGCCCCTGTAACACCTGAGATATCGTCGGCTCGGCATCCGCTTTGGAGCTCTTCATGGCGAGGCCTCGGATGGTTTCCCAGGGTCTCAGTCTGTCTGGTTTTTAGTAGGGAACGGGGGAATGGATCCCTATGATAGTCCCTTAAGGGTCCCTTATAGTCGTCCCTATATAATCCGCAATAATAGTCTCCATAATCCATTCCGGCATTCCCTACTAAGCACCAGACAGTCTCAGTGCGCAGGGTGTAGGGTTTCAATCAGCAGGAACTTCTGAACCCTAAAGGCCTTACGGTTTAGGATTTAGGAGTTGAGGCTATAGGGTTGAGGTTTTGAATTAAGGGTTGAGGCTGTTGAGATTTTAGGGTGTCAACATAAAAACTATAAGCCCTCTGCCCTGAACGCCTAGAACTGACGAGTGGAGGGCGTGGGCACCTCCTTGGCCTTAAACCCTAAACCCTACAAAATCAGGTCCCGTATAAAGCAGAAAGCCCTATAGCACCTTATTTTGCTGCATGCTCAGAATGGCCTAAATGGGAGTTTCCGAAAATAGGGGACCCTAATATGGTACCCTAAATAGTAGGATCCTTATTATAAGGACCCCAAAATAAGGTACCCCTATTTTCGGAAACTCCCATATGCATATATGCATATGTAAACAGAAAGAATTAAACTCTAAACCTAAACCCTAAACCCTAAACCCTAAACGTCTCAGAACCGGACCGAGGAGTCGGGGAAATGCCCGTAACCTTGAATATCGTAGTTCAGGAACTGAGCTCCTTCGGGTTCCTGAAACATTGGGGTTTCGCTGTTGAGTTTGGATGTACTTAAAGGATCATGGGACTTAGTAACTAGGGTTACAATCAGGCCAACTCTACTTATAACTACTTATAACCCCAATTAAGGTACTTATAACCTTACTTACTAAGTCCCATGATCCTCCAAGTAAGGATTTCTGTTTCCGTAAGGGTCTATGTATCCAAATAGTCTATACTCTGGGCCCAATGTACCTATTTCGGGAGTACTTTAAGGCCAAAGTATATACTATTTGGGTCCATGGACCCTTAGGTTTGGGCAGGAGAGCGTTAAAATGTCCAGGGTTTGTGGGTAGAGGGTATCCGGATACAAAAGCTCCAAGATGCCCTCCGTTTTGCAGGAGGCCCAGGCGATTGGCGGATATCTACCCCCGAATCCTAAACCCCAAAGTCCAAAACCAAACCGTGACCTAAAATCCAACTGCAGGCCCAAAACAAGGAGGCCAAACCGTTTAGCCTTCTTGTTTTGGAAAGGAAAGCCATCTAAACCCTAAGGTTTCAGAGACATCCCGGAAATAGCCAGCCTCTTCCTCAAAATCTTTGAGCCTGCCACAGGTGGAGGTGACCCGGGCCTGGCACGAGTTTTCGGGGCGTCACGGTTTAGGGTTTGGGGTTCGGGTTGAGGGTTTAGGGAAGCAGGGCTGACGGGCTGAAGAGATTCATTGCCGAGGCGAGGAAAGGTTCAGGATCGCTTTAAGGTTTTGGAATGCGATATTCTCGCTTTTCGCTTGAGCAGGTTCTGGCTTCCTAGGGCGGGTTTAGGGTTTAGGGTTTAACGGAGTGTTAACTCAGGGGCGGCCTCAACGGTTAGAACAGGGCTTTTGTTGTTTTCTTGCATGGTCGACTTCGTGGGACTCTATTATGTGGTTCAGTGGTCATAACAGAGTTTTGGTTCTTTTGTTTATGGTACTTGGTAGCCTTTTTGGGACTATATTATGTGGTGGTAGTCTCAGCATAGACTGTCTAGTTTGCAAGAGTTTTCGTCCGGAAGATCGCCTCCCTTTAGAAAACGCAATAGGGATCCGACTATCGGGGCCTGAAAGAACGAGGGTTGTTGATTGGAATCCCAAATCCAACGCAGTCCAATCCTACATGGGCGGACAATCAGATTGTTTTGGAACTAAGAACTACCTTACCCATAGGCCCCAAAGTAGTTCCTTTTTGGGATTACCTTATAGAATTCTAACTATGAACCCCAAAAAGGAACTACTTTGGGGCCTATGGGTAGTTGGAGAAGTCTACACCGACGACCCCGAGAGCCGACTTCTGACCCCGAATGTGGGAGTCCCAAAGCCTCAAAAAGATGCTTCCTAGGTTCCTGAGTGGTACCCTTTTGCTTTTTTTATTTTGGGGTCTTCTTGTTAAAACAGAATATGAGGAAAAAGGGTACTCTTATTATTAAGGGGTTACTGGGGAACCCAGCTTCTCATACTCTACGTCCGAAAACACTCAACCCCAGACCCTCAATCCTGAAGCACTAGATGCACAAAACCCTAAACCCTAAACCCCTAAACCCTAAAGCCTAACCCCAAAGCCCATGAATCAGCTGAAACCCCAAAATTCCCCTTTGAGAACCCTAAACCCTAAACCTCTAAACCCCTAAACCCTAAACCCCTAAACCCCTAAACCCCTAAATCCCAAAGCCCATGAAGGCTGAAACCCTGGACCCCCTTTGAGTGAAAACGGTCGCGACAGGTTAACTTTGGGCCGACCCGGGCATTGGCCGTTGCGGCCTCATCAATATAGTGGCCTTAATAATTAGAATAGGGCTTTGGGGCCAGGTACACTAATTTTAATGAGGAGCCCCCAAATTAGTAACCGTAACTATTTAGGCCCCTATATTATGGGCTTCTGTTCAGGATTCCTTGGAAGGTTCTGGCCAGGCCACAGACGCACAAGGAACCTGGACACGACGACACGACATGTTTTGGGGTCTGCTTTTGGCTTGGGTTGTCGGCGCCGTGGCTTTTGCACTACATGGCCTGGCTGCCAGCGGCGAAGCTAGGACAGCATACTGTAGTGCATAAATGTCCAAAGCTGGGTGTTGGTGCACATTGCGGTGACTTGGGGCCAAAACTCCAAAATCCTAAACCCTAAACCCTACTTGTATCTAAAGAGATCTATCTACATAAGGGTCCATGTGCCCAAATAGTATATACATTGGCCCTGAAGTAGTCCCTATATTGTAATTACTTTGGGGCCAAAGTATATCTATTTGGGCACATGGACCCTTAGGGTGTATCTAAAGAGATTTGGCTTGATCTACTTTGCATGCATCTACTTTGCATGCTTCGCATGGAGAGACGGGGGAACGGGAAGGAAGTCCTCGTCCGTTTTTCACCATCTATCTATGCTCTGAGTCCCAGGTACTGTTTGCTGCAAGTTTGGTCAGCGGACGTTATACCCCTAAACCCTAAACCCTAAACCGTTGGCCGTTGCACTTGATTTTCTGGGGAATCGGCGAGGTCCGGCTGGACGTTATCCTGGCTGGCCAGGGGAAGCTCTGGAAAAAGGATGAGGTCTGGGTGGATGTCCTCATGAATTGGCCGATGGATTTTCTGGGGAACGTATGCGGTTGGCTCATGGATGCTCTGGGGAACGATGAGGTCTTTGTGGATACTATCATGGTTGGCCCATGGGTGCACCTGGGCAAGCTGGAAACTACCAGTTATTGTTGTTCCTTTTTGCGCGCCTGTTGCCTGCTACAAGGGTTCCATAAAGGTTCCTTCAAGGGTTCATGTAGCGGTTCCTGTAATTAGGTGCTCCTGTAGACGCTCCGTCAAGATATCGTTCAGGGTTCCTGAAACGTTCTACAACCCTAAACCCCCGAACCCCTAAACCCCTGAACCCCTAAACCCCTAAAGCCTAAACCCTAAACCCCTAAACCCTAAACCCCTAAACGGTTCATTTGGGGGACGCTTTTCTGGTTCTACGGAAGTTCAAACAGGAGCTAGGGCCGTTTAGGGTTTAGGGTCTAAGTGATGTGATCAGGGTTCAAGGTTTAGGATTCAGTGACTCAGTGATGTAGGTTTTGAGGCTTCAGGGCGCAGACTTTTGCTTTCAGGTTTTAGGTTTGGGCTCTGCCTGTGTATGTTTATACGTATACGCATATATATATATATATACATATATATATATATATATATATAAACATATTGTTATTTTGTGTATACACAGACATACAGAGTAGGGTTTCGGGCTTAGGCCGCATTGTTCCCAGACTTTGGCCTGCCTACCGCAGCGTTCCTAGCTGTGGGTTTTGCGAAGATTGTACCAGGCACTCCGACTCGGAGAGTTGAGTTGAGGCTTCCGGGATCAAAGATTAGCTTTGAGGGTTCAAGGTTGAGGGATTAGGGTTTAGGGTTCAGGGTTTAAGGACTAGGGTTTAGGGTTTAGGGTTTGTGGCTTCAAGTTTCAGGGATTGGGGTTTAGGTTCAGGGTTTAAGGACTAGGGTTTAGGGTGTAGGAGAGTGTCGGAACAAGCGCGGACAACATGTGGCCTTGGAGGTATTGTAGGAAGTATTGCGACCATTTCGAGTGCATCCTAGTGGAATCAGCGGAAGAATGTATGATGACGGAAGTACTACAAGCAGCAGTAGCTGAAGCAGCAGCAGCGGTGGTAGTAGTAGTAGTAGCAGCAGTAGTAGTAGTAGCAGCAGCAGTAGCAAAACGGATTGGCTGCGGGTTGTTATCGTCCTCTTCGTCGCCGTCGTTGTCCTTGCTGCAGTTGCATCGCTGTCGTTGCTGTTGTTGCAGCAGCTCTGTTCAGGGTTTTGGGTATGGTATCCCAGAGCTTCAAGCGAAGCTCCAGTGCCCTGCACTTAACTTTGGATACAAACCCTTATCCCTGAATTTAGCCGACCCTTCGCGCTTCGCCCATCAACTGAATCCCTTCGTGGCCCCAGGTCTGTAGTGGCGAAATCATCCAGCCACCGGCGACACTTGGTTGACACGAAAAGGGGTCTAGGGCCGTAAAGGGGTTCAGAACGGTAATAAGCCATGGCAGCAGCATTTTTGAGTTAGGCTAAAGTCGCTGGACGAAATGCGGTAGCAACGCCTCTGAGCCCCAAACCCCTAAAACTGAAATCCTACATGCATCGCGTGCAAATCATTGTTCTGTACTGGAGAGCCATGTTCCAATCGAAATTCCGCCAAATCGTAGATACTGTCAGCGATACGGTCCACTGGACATCCTACGCCCCAAGCTCTAAATCAGGGGACCTAGCATGCAACAAATTAAGGTTCTGAGAATTCCAACTAACGCCGACTTAAAGCCCCCTGATCCATTGAGTACCCCGCGATCCTGCAGCCACGAAGTTCACAGCCAGCGGCATAAATCCCTAAACCCTAACCCTGAACCCCAAACCCTCAACCCTACTTGTGCAAACCTTGAAGCCCTAGCAGGAGAATCAAGCAAGAGATTACACAGATGGCTCGGAACTACACCATAATCCGTACTTAAAGGATCATGGGACTTAGTAACTAGGGTTATTATTATGGCAACTATACTTGTAACTACTTATAACCCCAACTAAGGTACTTATAACCCTACTTACTAAGTCCCATGATCCTCCAAGTACACAGATGGCTCGGAACTACACCATAATCCGCAACCAACCCTGAGCCCTAAACCGTACGGCTGATGGACAAAATCCTGCATGACCCTAAGGACCCTAAACTATGGGAATTATGGTATATTCCTCATTATGGGTCATACAGGATTTTGTCCATCAACCGTATGACTTACTAAACCCTACGAACTGTGGGTTCTGCTGTCGGGAAAGATCCCTAAACTCTATCTAGAGGCTCATACCCTACCCCTTTTTTAGGGTACCTAGTTCTTTAGTTAGGATCTGCTATATAGAAAAGTGGGTATCCTAAAAAAGGTGTAGGGTATGAGCCTCCGGGTAAACCCTGAACCCTAAAGCCAGGAACCCTAAACCCCTGAACCCCTAAACCCCTAAACCCTAAACCCCTAAACCCTAAACCCCTAAACCCTAAACTCTAGACCCGGAACCCTAAAGCCAGGAACCGACCAAACGAAGGGCGCATCAGCTTCCACGTGGAGCCGGGGCCTCGCAACCTTCGCCTTCGCCTTACCTATAGTGAATCCCGGAAAGTTGGAACATTGAGGTACCAGGATACTGATGTTCCAACTTCCGGTAGTTTACTGTAAAACTCGGAGTTTCAGGTCCTTGAAGCAATCTAAATGACAGGATCCGTAATTTTAATCATCATGATAATGATGATTAAGTATAGTTTTATGACTATTATTGTCGTGATGATTATTGCTACGATTGTTAGTTGTACTTTTACTCCTACTGTCATAAGAACCGCGAAACAAGATCCCGAAAAGAGCCTAAATCGAATCCTCCCCTGAGCCGGCTTGTTGGGCAACAGAGGGGTCTGGTGAGTCATAACCAGCAGACGGTTCTAAGGTCTGTGTGGTGTTGCCTCATGTTTAGGGTTTAGGGTTGAGGGGTCAACCAGAAATCTTAAACCTTAACCTAGGCCCTAAACCCAACCTTGACCTGGAAGTCAGAAGCTTGAGACGATATAGCCGAAAACCAAGTCTTGATTCTTCGTGGCATTGCTCAGGTGGAAAGTTTGGGCGGTGAGGGCTTTGTGAAGTTTTTTGGGGTCTCGGGTTGTAAGTTGTTTTGGGGTTTAAGGCTTTTAGGGTTTAGGGTTTGGGTTTGAAAGGGTTTCCCTACATATATACAAAGCAGAAGAGCGCAGCCAGACTGCATGGTAAACACCTACAGCTTAAACCCTCTAGAAGCCAACTCCTGAAACTGCCTCTGCCATTCCTCAAAATGAAGCAAAGCTCGTGTAACCGCCCTGTCTTAAGACTGCCTATTCAAATTCTTTAGGACTCGATGAAGACTACCAGAAACTCATTGAATCCCACAAACCCTACTATTGCAAAAAGCCCCTCACTCAGACCTTATGAACACTCTGACAAACCCCGTTAAAATTCCAGCAACTTTCATTCAAGAATCCCGCAACCCTAAACCCTAAGCCCTAAACCCCAAACCCCCCAAAAGAAGCGACCCAGAGAACCCAATACCCCTTAATTAAGGATATGGCTTAAATCATATTGGGTTTCATGTTATGGTTTAAGCCATATTCCTTAAATTAAGGGATGCTGGAGTCCCCTAAACCCTAAACCCTATAGATCCCTTTAAGGATCCCTCAAAGGAGCCCGTAAGTATTCCTTAATGAAGGGGATTTAAGGGCTCTCTGGGGACCAGGTTCGGCCCCCTCGCCTCGCCTTCCTTCGAAGTGGGCCGGCCTTCCCCGCAGGTGGCCAGGGATCAGGGCAGTGGGTCTTAGGGCCCTTAGGATTTCGATCAGGGGCGGGGTTTAGGGGTTTAGGGTTTAGGGGTTTAGTTTAGGGTTTAGGGGTTTAGGGGTTTAGGGTTTAGGGGTTTATGGGTTTAGGGTTTAGGGCTTCGGGTTTAGGGTTTAGGGGTTTAGGGTTTAGGGTTTAGGGGTTTAGGGTTTAGGGTTTAGGGCTTTAGGGGTTTAGGGTTTAAGAGTTTCTCGGGCTGTTATGGGCAAGTCTGGATTTACGCTTTTACTTGGCTGAAGACAGGTGCCTGAATGACCTGCAGGGGATCAGGGGGCTTCGTGTTCAAGCTTAGGGACCCAAAAAGCACATAAGCATAAGCAACTTATGGGGATATATCCCTACCTTAATGGGCTTCATTATAAGGGGTTTATATGGGGATATCCCTATCCTTATGTTTGCTTATGTGCTTTTTCGGGCCCTATAAGCATGCTTGAGGGTCGTGGGACGTTCTGACTAGGCCGCAGGGCTTCAGAGTGGGCAGGGGCTTCAGGCGTTAGGGTCAAGGGGCTTCAGGATTTCACCCTAAACCCTAAACCCACTAGAGCGCTCAGGGCTTCAGTTTGAGGCTTCTTGGTTTAGGGTTTAGGGTTTAGGGGTTTAGGGTTTAGGGTTCACGGTTTTGCAGGTTTTGAGGGCGTGGGGATACCAGAGTCCCGAGGCTAAGGGCTTGAGTTCAGGAGTAACGTAGGAACCTGATTAAGAAACCTTGGGCCTTTATTAGGGTTCCTGTAAAGGGGTCTATGAGGGCTACTATAAGGGATCTATAAGGGTACTATAATAATGTAGGAACCTGATTAAGAAACCTTGGGCCTTTATTAGGGTTCCTTATGTGAATCGAATCCTACTATTTTGGGGTTATACGGCCAGGGTTCCTTAATCAGGTTCCTACAATTGTAGTCTTGTTAGAAAGTGTTGGTTTGCATGATGCTCAGCAGCGTTGTTGTTGCTTTCGTCTCTTCTGCAGCTTTGGCAGCTCACTTTGCTGCGAGCCGTCTTGAGGCGCAACTGCTACTCCGATAAACATGTGGCACCGCGCAGGCCGCCAGCCATCAATCCCTCGAGAGCTTCAAACTGGAAGAAGGATCACAAGAAACCCTACTGGCTATTTAAACCCCTTGAGAAATCCGACTTGCAGACTCAAGGCTGTAATTATTCTGCCCAGATGCCCCCTGAATGCAGTTGGGTTCAAAGAGGACGACATGGCTACATAATGATATACACCAAAACCTACTTCGATTATTAACCGCGCCTAAACCCTAAGCCCTAAACCCAAGTTCTCCGTGTGTTTACGTGATTTGCGGATCTCCTGGAGACTCATACCTCGGCCGCTTCGGGTTTGGGGTTTACGGAGTCGCCCCCTCATCATTCCTGTAGAAGTCCTGCTGCCTTTACGTGGGCTATGACACTTATACTAACCGTATACTCGTTCAATCTGAGGCATCCCTTTTGCTGGCTTGGGCTCGCGGGCATCCCTCCTTCCTTGAAGGGAAGAAGATCAGCAACCTTAACCCCGTAACCCACGATGTAAATAAGTGGGCTTCTCGGGATTACTCCTGATCTGCAATCCGATACATCCTGCATCCCGAAACCTCTGACAATATCCGTTTAGCACGAGTCCCTAAACCTTAAGCCATAAAGCCAAAGCCCCAAACCCTTAGATCCCCTAACCCCCCCCCCCCCCAAAGCCTAAACCCTAAACCCAAAGCGAGTCTCTGAAGCCCGAAGGCAACCTCCGTGGGAAACTTTGTAGAACGGCTCCTCCGCGGCAGCCGGGCAATCGATGCAGAGGCTCACACGGGGATAACCAGGACAAGTTTCCGGGTTCAGGGCTGTTTAGGGTTTAGGATTTCCGGGCTGGTGTGCGTGTCACGGGTGCGCATGCGAGCATAGGACTCAAGATTGAGGAGTGGAGTGACGGCAGAATGGTGAGTTCAGTTGTTCCAAAATCGAGTTCAAGCCAGGCTATCGGCCCTGCTCGATTCATAGTATTTCGGGACCTTTTTGCATGACTCCTTGTTCTGCCGGAATCCCGACTCCCAAGCCCGAAGGCACTTGCCTTAAATCTTAGCCTACTCCCTAAACCCTAGACGTCTTGAGCCTCTTGTTGGAGTTAGACCCTCCAGATTTGCCGGGGTTTTGGAACCGGGGGTCCAGGGCCTAGGGTTCTTGCTTAGGGGGTTTGGGGTTCAGGGGTTCAGGCTGTAGGGCTTTCTTGATGGCAGATTACATGCCGAAGTATGCCCAAGGAAGACCCCAGAACCCTTCAATTACTGAGCATACATACCTTGGTTTGGGACTCTGCTTCGTATGATAATTTCAGGGAGACCTAAACTCAATACCCTAAACCCTGGTACAGACCCCCTGAATCATCCTGTGGTATTCCTTGGTATTTAGACTCACAATAGGAGGCCGTGAGTGCGGTACCTTTGCACGGAGCTCCCATCGCAGAGACTCCACAACTGTTTGATTAAGACCTATACGGTGAAGAGCCCGATAGTTAAAGAATACCGTAGAAGTCTGAATCAAGTCATAGTACCCCGTGTAGAGTCTCCAGATATTGCAAATAGAATATAGCCCCTAAACCCTCAAATCCCTGAACCCTAGACCCCCTAAACCCTAATCTGTTCTACTTGTAACGGCCCGGTGGGCAGCTACATTCTTGGAATTCATATTCCAAGGGCTCCGAAACACCTCTGCAAAACTCGACTTACAGCACCGAAACCGACCCCAAAAACCCAAAACCCAACACCCTACCTTGCGTCGAAACTTCAGAGCCCGGACCGGATCTTTGTGGAGCTTCCCAAAGCATCCGAAAGCTCTGAGTTCCCCAAGCTGAGCTGAACCTCAAAGCCTTGAATCGAAAAGCCCTGAGCCCCAACTTCTAGCTGAGTGGATAAACTTTTCCTTGGGATAATATTACCCACTATAAAACTAAAAGTGTACACTGTTGGGGGGGGGGCTTATGAACTCAGCAACTAAGAAACTCTAAAGCTCAAAGATCCGAAACGCAAGCCTCTCTCGACCCTAAACGCTAAGCTGCCGTGGAATCACCACGCTATAAGCAGGAACGCCTAGACTGCAGCATGGTCCTAAGGCCCAAACCCTGGACCCCAGACCCGCTGTGTTTCGAGTGCCGGGAGGCCCTGTGCATCGTGGGCGGTCAGAAGGTCTGGAGCATTCGTGTCGATGCCTGGGCCCCTGAACTGCGACGCCAATTTGAAATCCCCTATACAGATCATAAGAACCCCAGCAATCCCTAAACCCTAAAGCCCTAAACCAAGGTAAGCCAAAGTTTAAGACCCCCGCCAGAATCATAAACCCTAGACTTTAAACCTTAAACCGAAAACTCAAAGTTGGAGAACTATCCAGGTCAGGGCTTTGGACGTGGCGCCCGGCACGATTGATGCTGACGCAGTTGGGGGACTGTGGGATTTCGGAAGAGTGAGGGGGGTTTAGGGCGTGGGGGGTTTAGGGTTTCGGGATTAGGGTTTAGGGATTAAGCATTAGGGTTTAGAGTTTAGGGTTTTAGGGTTTAGGGATTAGGGTTTAGGAGTTAGGGTTTGGGTTGCGGGGGTTGCTGTCATTGAGGGGTTGTTAGGCCTACACATGTCCGATGCCAGGACGACGGCAATCTAAACGACGTCTGTGCCATTGCAGCCCTCTGTGCACTCCTGCACTTCCGCAAGGCACCCCGTGCTTGATGTAGGGGCATGAAAACAGCAATAATATCTCGTTGCCTTCTGATATAAGTGTATTATAACCCTAAACCCTACACCCCCTACAATCCCGTTCTTATTGATAAAGCCCCTATGCCAAGCCCTGAGAGTAAAGGTTTGGGTCCCCCGACTGTGAGACCAAGCCAGCCGCTACAAATCTGTTTGAGAGAGGGACGTAAAAGGCTCAATTACAGGATTTATAGGCTTTCCAAGCTTTGTGGTTTCAAAACAAGGGTTTAGAAGGTTTTGAAGTTTTTGTTGCGTGAAGTTTAAACACGAGGCCACCCATTATGCGGAAGCCACGATTGCGAAGCTTCCCCTGTCCAATATACTTGGGGTTCCTTTAAGGGTCCTTATAAAGGGATCTATAGGGATTCTATTAGGGTATAGGGTTTAGGGCCTATTGTTCACCTTCGGCATTATGTCCTTGTCTAGGGAGTACAATGCCTCGCAGGGTTAACACTCGAGTTGGTTCCTATTACGTGTCCACGGATATACTCCCAAGAGACCAAGATGCTTATCGTCTTGTAGGTTGAAGAACACATTTCCGAGGCATTAGTACTTGTAGCGTCTTTATGATGGGTCCCAGGTGTCACAACCTTGTCAACTTCCTGCAGCAGGTTCAGGCTTTAGTGATCTTACTCAAACGGCCTTTAACCCCTGCAGCCTCGACCTTAATCGACCTTAGATTACTTCAGTCTCCAATCAGTCTGCAGGCGGACGTTGAAGTCCAGGGTGACAAGGCGCGATCCTTTGCCAAAGAGGAGCCCAGCCCTAAGTATGGACTTAGTTGTCTCTGCAAACGGTCGGTTTGTTGAGTCGGGGGCCGAGTAGTATCACAATTGTGGTTCATATCCTTAGTAACTGCAGGTTGAAACTGCGTGGACGAGTCCGCAATGGGTTTCTGTGTAGCTTTGTTCCCTCGTTTGTCTGCAGGACTTAAGACTTCGATCGATCGTCCCTTGTGCAGTGTTCTGAGCCCGGTTTATGTTTGGGTCCTCGAAGTTCAATGTGCTCTTGCAAAAGGCATCCGACATCCGACGCGCAGGACCCTTATACCGTTTAATTAACCCAAAGCGGTGGCTGGACTTGGCATGCACCCTCAACCCGTGGTAGTGCTAGCTAAAGGGTAGGTGTGTGTTAGGGCTTATAGGGTTTTGGGGAACCTTTCGTGGTCTCTGTCCACGTATGCTTGTTTATCGCGAGAAAGATGTGAAGAGCACCAGCTTCCTTGCCCAGAGGGTCCATATTCACTACTATTATGGAATTAGGTCCCAAAAACCATAATGGGGATGGTTTTTTGGGACCTGATTCCATAATAGTAGTGTATATGGACCCTCTTGACCTTAGTTGTTCAAGGCTGTGTCGGCTGTGTAGCGAAAAATGAGTCACCAACCATAGCTGAAATCTCCGTGACAAGATTGGAGCCTCAATACTCTGCAAGTGAGGGATCCTACTAAACTAGAACTTAAGGTAATTACGGGATATTGGAGTCTCTGGGAATCCCCTTCTGTCGGACCCTCTAGAAACCGAGGCGCGCCCCTGTCCCGCTCAGCGTGCATCACCTGCCTGTCCCGGCCACTTGCTGCAGATGGTCGAGTGGCATCTCAACAGTGATGCTTAACAGGGCTTACCAAAATATGGTAGACCATAACGTACTTGAATGTTCAGCTATGATATCCAATAATATACAATAACAAGCCATGGAACATCAATATGCCATAATATACCATAATATATCAAAATATGCCACAGTCTACGGTATTTGCGACAGTTCTTGGGAAGCCTCAGCTGTCATCTTGAGCTTGTCGGCCTTCTGTCTTCTGGTCTGGTCCAGGCTGCAGGGAATCTGCGGAACGGTTAGGGTTTTAGGTTTTCGGGTTTAGGGGTTTAGGGTTTGGGGTTTAGAGTTCAGGGTTTAGGGGTTGGGGTTTGGGGTTTAGGGTTTCAGGGTTTCAGGGTTTATAAGGTTTAGGGTTCGGGGTTTAGGGCTTAGGGTTTAGGGTTTGGGGTTTAGGGCTTTGGATTTGGGGGTTGTAGGGTTTAGGAATGTTCTCATCGCAGAGCTCGGACCGAGCTGCTTTATCGAAAAGTTTTTGAGCAAGCAGATCGTGAGCCCTGACAAAATGTTCAGCGAAGCGGAACAGACTTCCGGATAGCCACCCGCAAAGCAGAGCATGAGTCTGTGTCGGAGGTAAAATTGGTGGGTCGCAGAGGCTTTCGTCATAAGTATCAGGCAAACAGCTTCGGACAGAATTTCTAGAAGCACCGCAGGAAATGCCAAGCACAATGTAGTTCCACCTGTGAGCTAGCGTTTAATGTTTTTCTGCATCCTCTGCGCCGTCCTGTAGGTGCTGGACTGACTCAATGAACTTTATGTCTGTCACTTTATTAGCACTAGCTAGGCTCTAAACTGCGTGAACCTTCACGTGTGAAGACTACACCACTAGCCCTTAATCCTACATTCGGAGCTGGGTGTCATGCTGGTAAGTCGGGGGGCTCAAGTATTTCAGGAATTTCAAGACCGCCTGCACAGACACTTGTTACTAGCTGAGGTGAGCTTTGCACTCTTTCCGGGTGCAGCTGGCAAGGAGAGCGAACCCGTCAGGGCCCTGCGGCGGTTATGATTTAGGGCATCACGGGGTACTAAAGGTATTACGGCTTCAGGTTCAGGGTTCATGCCCAGAGAACCCAATACCCCTTAATTTTGGAATATGGCTTAAATTATATAGGGCTTCATATTGTGATTTAAGCTATATTCCTTAAATTAAGGGGTATTGGGCTCTCTGGGTGCTGGTTTTCGGGTTATTGAATCTCTAGAACACCGCCCTGAGCACTCGAACTTAGGACCGGGTCAGCTTAGCCCCTCACCCGCCCCCCCCCCCACACACCCTAATTCACTAAACCAGTAAACCCTAAAACCCTAAACCCTAAACCCTAAACCCTAAAACCCTAAAACCCTAAAACCCTAAACCCTAAACCCTAAACCATTAACACTAATTCCGAAACCTTAAGCGCCAAATCCTAAACGCTTCCGAAACCCTATNCCCCACCCCCATAGCCCTTTCAGCCTAACCTCCGGGGCTCCCTAGGGCCCTCGACTTTCTGGATCTGGTGCTGAGGATCCTGAGGTTTAGGGTTCAGACAAGTGGGGGGGGTTAGGCTTTAGGGCTTAGAGTAGGGTTTAGGCTTTGGGGTTTAGGGTTTAGGGTTTAGGGTTTGGGGTTTAGGCTTTAGGGTTTGGGGTTTAGGGTTTAGGGTTTGGGGTTTAGGCTTTAGGGCTTAGACTTAGTAGCTGTGTGGATACACTTTACACGTTTTGGGATAATCTTACCCACTCTAAAACTAAAAGTGTAGATTTTTGGGGGCTTATGAACTCAGCAACTAAATGTAGGGTTCAGACAAGTGGAGGGGTAGGCTTTAGGGCTTAGAGTAGGGTTTAGGCTTTAGGGTTTAGGGTAGATGGTTGGAAGGGGTTTTGGGGTTGAAATGGCTTTTGGGGTAAAAGGTTGTAAAAAGTTTAGGGGGTAGTAAACTCGTATAACCCTGAACCCGAAACCGAAACCTTAAACTCTACTGCAAACGGGCTTACTGACATGCCGCCACGGCAGGAGCGGCTCTGTCTTTTCATTTCAGCCACTGGCCAGCCGATGCTGACGACGACTGGGTTCTTGCTAAAGGATTTAACTTCAGTTGCCATATTAAAGAAACCATATGTTTTTACTCTAGATCCTTATTGCTTTAACCTGAAATAAATCCGTTGACCCAGAAGAAGCTGTGCAAATCAACCAGCGCCGAGTCGAGCTCAAGCGGGAAGTGACGGACTTCAAAAGCAGACGAGTGTCAAGGCCGACAAAGAAACCCTAAGGGTCCATGTGCCCAAGCAGTATATGGGTGGTTGTCAAAATTAGGGTCCCTTTCTGGGTCCTTCATATAATACGGCACCTAATATTTAGGGTACCCCAAAAGGGACCCTAATTTTGACAACTACCCATATACTTTGGCCTTCAAGTACTCCCTGTATAGGCACATTGGGAACAAAGTATATACTATTTGGGTACATAAGGCCAGCAAATATCTCGGTTGGCAGGAGCCTTTGGCCAATGACACAGCTCCCCGAAAGCGGCAATTCTGTCTGTGTTGTCCTGAAGGCTTATTCTTCATGAAAATTTTATGAAAGGTGCTACTTACTTAATTAAGTTTCAGGGTTTTAGGCCCATGTAGGCCTCACAGTTTAGGATTTGGGGGTTTAAGTGTAAAGAGTTCTTGGAAAGTTTATGAGGATCTCCGAGGTCCTGACTATCTGCGTTTGGAGCAACGCCTGGCGTACGGTACCCAGAGCCTCCACAACCCCTTAATTAAGGAATATACCTTAAATCTAATTAGGGTTCCTATTATAATTTAAGGCATATTCCTTAATTAAGGGGTTTTGGAGGCTCTGGGGAAGCCTATCAAATACCTCTGTACGCTTGTAGTATATACGACGCTTATCACGCAACGAGTAATACATGAGCCTGAGCCAGTAACAAACATGTTCTCCTTAAGTCCTCGTTGTAGTTGTAGTAACAGGTACCCCCCAATCCGGCCCAATGATTAAGTAGGACCTACTTAACAGTTCCTGATCATTCCCCAAAACCCCAGACCAGTTCACCCCAGAATTCTATCCGCAAGAAAACCCATACCCTAAATCGTTGAAGTTTGCATTTAAGTTCGCAGCCTGCGGCCTTGCCTTAAGTGGTGTCTTCTTGTTCGCGAAAGTGTTGCGTTCGAGCGGTGTGTTGAGATTAATGTTGCTAGTTCGGGTGTTGGGTGGATTGAACCCTAAACCCTAAAGCCCTAAACCCCCTAAGACTAAACAGCCACCTAAACCCCCTAAACCCTACACCCTAAACCCCCTGAACCCCAACAAAAACCCCAAAACTCCTTAAACCTGCAAAACCCCCTAGACACCCTCTACACTGAGCCCGATCTCTGTTGAGGCATGGATCTTGGACCCAAACAGGTTGGAAGAGGCCCACTGGCTGTTTAAATGGGGTAGAGCCTGGGCTTTGGAGTACCATACTTTAATGCTTTTTCTCTTAAAGGAACCATTCTGAAAAAAAAGTGTATACTTTTTTCTCCCTGGCAGTTTAAAAGCCCAGGAACCTTAAGCCGCTGTGGATGATGGAAATGGAAGGGATGAAGCCTGCAGGATTTCTGACGCTTTGCGCCTGGGGTTTAGGACCTCCGAGATTCAAGCTTCGGATATTCAAGGATGTTGATACCTCGTTTATGGGCCTTGAGTTTGGCATTGAAAGCTTGACCATACGGTCAGCCTTTAACCCGCCTACACAAACCACTAAGGTTTTCAGTGGGGAGTGTTATGGGGTTAAATCGAGAACCTAGAAACATAAATATGGGGCCCTTAATAATTACCTGTAATTTTGGGGGGCTCCATATTATAAATTACAGTAAAAAACGCCCCTATAGTACAATTGCTCAGCTCTGCACCTGGCCCCGGCGCAGCCATAGCAGCTGTGAACCTTCGCATGCGCAGCGGCCTAACAGGGGGATTTATGCTGGTGTTCGGCCTTTCTTACTACAGCATCAGGAGGACGTGCCTTCCAGCACTTTGGCAAATGGGCATCGCTGTATACTGCTGACTAGTCGCTGCCTGAAGTGATGACTCAGGTCGTCGCCGTCTTACTGGTTAGATTTCTGCGGTGTTTCAAAATAATCCTGAACCCTAAACCCTAATCTGAACCCTTATAAAGCCCGTGCTGACAAGGGTCTTGAAGGCAGTCCACATAGTTCAACAGTTTCTGCCTTGGAAGATGACCGGAGGGGGTGCATATTCGCCCTTCATCGGCTCACAGGCTGCTATGGGCGGCTGCTTGTGCATAGCCGTGCCTTTGCTGCAACAAACCGACCCCAAGCCCTAAACCCTATAAATAAGCCCAACACCGCCAGTACACTGGGATTCATTCTGTTCCCAACATGGCTTGATTCGAGCATATCTGCAGCACAGAGACGGAATTGTTTTTAATATTGTTGCTTACGGTTCCAGAACCAATGCGTTGCTTGTTACCGTACACCCCAGTGGCCTGGTCAAGTTGCTAAGGCCCCTGCACAGCAAGCAAGTGCAGTAGCCACATTGATGCAGCCGAAGGTGGGGCTCAAGCTGTGTAGGAGGTTGAAGGTAGGGCATTTCTGTGAGGTCTGAGGCATTGTGGGTTCAGGGTGCAGCTCACGGAAACTATGTATTTCCAGCCATGCAGCTTGCACGAACTCAATATTTCGAGCCATATATCTTGGACGACCTAAAAAACATCATCTGTGTAAACACAGCTGATGACCCCACATTGCCGTGCGACCGTATTCGGCAAAACCTCAAACTAAAATTGTTTCCTCAGCCCTCAACCCCCAAACCACCGGAAACCCCGAACGCCACATCACAAGCTTGAGTTCAGCAACTTTCCCTCAGATTCCTCAGCAACACAGAGAACCTCGAGCCTGCAATGAGAAACCCCGGTGAATAGTGACTCCAACACCCTCAACACACATCTAGACCCCAAAGCCTCTACACCCTAAATGTAAAACCCCCACACCCGAATCTCAAAAAAAATCCCGAAGCGAAGCCTACAGCATCGCACCGCAGAGGAGACGCAGTAGCGGTTTAGGGTTGCACTTCCCAGGTGAATCAGCACGGTGAGCTTTGTGGTCTGTCATGAGCTTGGAAACATTGGTTATGGCTTTTCCCTAGAAGCCCAGTTATGTCGCGTTTTAATTAAGGCCAAGGTGGCGCACGCACGAGACATGGGTTAAGTTTTGTTCATGGCCAGTTCTCCAGATGAAACAGGAAGCCAATTGTAGGCACGGCTTAAACTAAACTCCTCCATGGGCGTTCCCGAATCTAAGGGAGTCGAATACAGATGCTACATGGTACGAGTAGGATCCCGACGAGACAAAGACGTTTTTTTCTGTTCGAGGATTTTGTTCAGGGCTTCGGGGTTTGACTTCGAGCATTTCGATTTGTCGAAGGAAGGTTCCTTCTGACCGGCGGCTTCGACTGGTTTACCGGGTGTCCGAGTTCGCCCGAGGGCTTTGGAGGTTCATGGGTAGTTATACTTAAGACTTAGGGTTATAAGTAGGACAGCTATGGTTATAACCTATATTAGGGGACTTATAACCCCACTTATAACTAGCCATGAACCTCCAAGTAGATCTTGAAGCTGGATTTCGGACGAAAGCCCTCTGTAGAGCCTGAGCCAGGACCCTCAGTGTCCTCTAAATCCCCCAATCCTAACTTCTAAATCCTCCAATCCTGACGCCGGAAATCCTGGACCCTAGACCCTGCACCCTGAAGTTAACATCAGGGACCTCGAAAGGCAGGATGAAGGTAGGGGGGTTAATCCCCAAATAAGGGATCCTTCATCCTACCTACCTTCGTCCCACCTTTTGAGGCCTCCAATAACAACAGTCTGAGGCACAAGCCTGGAGGACTGCCTCTAGACTTCTCCATGCTGCTTGGGACGCATTCAAGGTTGGACTTAGCTTATGTTGCGAGCTTAGATTCTGTTCTTATATAAACCCTAAACCCTAAACCCTAGCCAAACCCTAAACCCCAAACCCCTGAACCCTAAACCCTAAACCCCTAAACTATAGGTGTTCGGAGTGAAAGTTTGGGGTTTTGTTTCGGGCTTAGGGCTTTTGGTGGTGGCTTTAGAGGATGAAAGCGGTTTAAGGTTTTTTTGGCTTTATGGTTTAGGGTTTAGGGTCAGCAGCTCCAGTTCGAGCAGTCTCTAGTCGAGCTCGCTACTTTGGTATCGGAAATCATCCCACCCACCCTTAGATTCCCATACCATTAGGAAAAATATTTTACTTCTCTTAAACCCTAAGCCCCGAATCCTAAACCCTAAGCCCTGAATCCTAAACCCTAAGCTCCGAAGGTCGGGGGGGCAACTTGCCTAAAACCACGAATGTAGCAGGGTTCATAAACCCTGCAACATTCGTGGTTTAAGGCAAAATTTGCCTTAAAACCACGAATGTTGCAAGGTCGGGGGCGGCAACTTGCCTAAAACCACGAATGTAGCAGGGTTTATAAACCCTGCANTTCGTGGTTTAAGGCAAAATTTGCCTTAAAACCACGAATGTTGCAAGGTCGGGGGCGGCAACTTGCCTAAAACCACGAATGTAGCAGGGTTTATAAACCCTGCAACATTCGTGGTTTAAAGCAAAATTTGCCTTAAAACCACGAATGTTGCAAGGTGGGGGGGGGCAACTTGCCTAAAACCACGAAAGTAGCAGGGTTTATAAACCTTGCAACATTCGTGGTTTAAGGCAAAATTTGCCTTAAAACCACGAATGTTGCAAGGTCGGGGGGTGGCAACTTGCCTAAAACCACGAATGTATTAGGGTTTTAATTATATATGATAAAGAGGTTTAGGGTTTAGGGTTTTAGGGCTTAGGGTTTAAGGTTTAGGGTTTTAGGGCTTACATAACCCCAGGACCCAAGATGTGTTTCGGGTACAGGGCTTGGGGCTTGCAGGGTTTTCAGGTTGGGGTCAATAGGGCCAAGGGACAAAGAGCTTTGACTCCAAACTTCTAACCGAAAAGGCCCCTAAACCCTAAACCCCTAAACCCCAAACCCAACTCCTGAAAGAAAGCAAAACCCACACCCCGAACTCTAAACCCGACAAATCAGACTCGACAGTTCGATCCAGACGGGTTCTAGTCAAGACTTTCGGAGTTCGTGTGCTTAGGTTTATGACTTGGGGTTAAAATCACACCCGAAACTGTGTGGGTGGGTTGCTGAGGGTAAGGTTTTCTACTGTTTTGTTACAAGAGTTTGTGAGGCTTCTGTAATGTTTTCTAAACATGGGTTAGCACTTTCAGAACCTTTCTACACCTAGTTGCCCAAACTTTCATGTAGGATTCCTTGTAGTATCCCATTCGCTCCTAAAGGGGCTGTATGGGCTTGTTCTAAATCTGGTCTAAATCCCGGGTTTAGGTTTCAGGGTTTAGGTTTGAGGGTTTAGGTACCCTGTCACAGGAGCTTACTTACGTTTCCGCAACGACAGAGCATTCCTTAAACCCCAAAGCCTAAATCCTGATCAGAAGCCCCCACTTGGAGGTTCATGGACAGTTGTAAGTGCGGTTATAAGTCCCCCTAGTATAAGTTATGACCATAGTCATCCTACTTACACCCTTACTTATAACTACCTATGAACCTCCAAGCAAAACCCCAAATCAATGTAAAACCCTGGACTCTAAGACCCTGAACCCTTTGACTCGATCCAACCCCTAAACCAAGGATTCAGCATTGCATGGAGCTCGCAGTGACCAAGGCAAAGGTGCGACAAGTCTCCGGGTTCCGTTGCTTAGCTCTCCTGGTGTTCTCTGCACTCAGCCTGGACTTTAGGGTGGTTTTCTACCTGCTACCCTTGAGGCTTAGGGTTTAGGGTTTGCTAGATCCTTGGTTTCCCAAGGTGCTTAACTAATTCTTGTAAGCTTAGGGTTGCGAGGTTAAAAGTTAGGGGCCCGGGCTGAAACCCTAAACCCTAAACCGTGACACTCTAAGCCAAAGGGCTTTCTCAAGTTCCCTTCACGGGTTTCTATAAGGGTTTTGCGACAAGGATTTCGTGAAGGATTCTGCAGGGCTCTTAGAGGAGCACCCCAACCCCAAGACAAAATAAATCACAATTGTAGGGCCCAAAAAACCACATAAGCAAAAATTAGGATAGGGACATCCCATATAAACCTCCTTATAACGAAGCCCAATACGGTAGGGATATCCCCATAAAATGCTTATGCTTATGTGCGTTTTGGCCCTTAAATTGCGCAGCCGCCTGCATTCTCCACGTCGAGCTGCAGATGTTGTGTCCGAGTTGCTTTAACTCCCGGCCTGAACACCTAAAAAACGGAAATTGCGGACCCAAAAAGGACATAAGCATAAGCGTTTTATAGGGATATCCCTACCTTGTTGGCCTTCCTTTTAAGGGGTTTTATATGGGATATCCCTATCCTTATTTTGCTTATGTGCTTTTTTGGGGCCCTAGTAAAGTCCCGAAGTGTCCCAGTGCTCATGCAACGTTTCGTGTGAGTCATCTGTTCGGGAAACCTGTCAGGAGAGCAACAGTGGTGATATCACCATGACTTTGTTGTGAGAAGTAACTCAAACAGACGTCGGAGGTGCTCAGGCTGACGAAGGCCCTTTCTTCCATTTGGGGTTTAGGGTTTAGGGTTTAGGGGTTCCATTTTGAAAAATGTGGTTTAGTAACTAAACCTGAACTAAACTTTAGTTCATTTTGTTTTTTGTGGACTTCGAGGAGGGTTTGATGCAGCATGATGATTTGGTGGTTTCGGACCGGCCTTCGCCAGTTTTGCGACGATGTCGCTTGAAATCTGTCCATCGCGGCAGCATCTTTATGTCGGGGGTCATGGGTCACTTTAATTCCATGTCCGGCATGCGCTGTGATCGCCCTTTGCTGCAGAGCCGTTTGACCACACACACACACACAGTCCCGTGATTCTGTCCTTCCCTTGCTCGGTTTTGGCTGCGCACCGTCATCCAGGTGGGCTGGTAGACCCTTTCAATGGCTGCAAGTAGATGCCGGGCTGTGTTTGCAAAGCTTCTGCACTCCAGATTTCGCAAGGCATCATGGGCTGCTCTTCTAGCGCGAGCGTGATGCACGACGACTTGGAAGACACCAGCCTCACCCGTGTCATCTTCACGGACTGGCATGTCGTTTTCCAGATTGACACAGCATTCCCAGCACTTCCCAGGGCGCACTTAGTATTTGGGGTACCCCGACAGGCACACGAGTGTGCGCAGGATGCCGCTGGACAACAGTTCGTCGAGCATTCCGCTCCATTCAAGGACTGGGTTTTGGCTTAGCAGGCAAGGATGGTCGGCTACATCTCAATGTGCATAAGTACACCGTTATGCGTTATGTATGTTAGATTTGTTGACATAGTGTTTGTAGTTTGTATACATACATGTGTATGCATGTGCGATAGCCCTCCCCGCAAACCTGTCCACTCTCCACTTCCATTCTCGGTCATATCTAAACTGCCAATATGTTTTCTGCGCCTAATTCATCGTACCCAGCGTAGTTTCACTATCACATTTACCAAGTATATTGTTACCAACAGTGTTCCCATTACTCTGGTTTTAGCCGTTCCCGTTCTGGTTACTTCAGCAATACCAACCCAGCTAACATTCGGACTCGGGCCTGATCGTCTCTTATTATGTCTTAACTGTTTTTTCTGGGTCAGCTACCGCTGTGATTCAATCAGGGATGGTATATTGGTCAGCAGCTGTTACTCATGCGGTTTAATATCTACCGAATGTTCCAAAGCTAGCGCATTCATTGTTGAGTTCTATTTTTTCACATTCTGATAAATTTTCACCTACCAGATACTAGTGCTTGAATCTTCACGCCCGTGCTTGCCATACCTGCCAACGTATAACACTCTTAATAGAGTGATGGCTTAGTAGCTCGCCCACTTGTGCGTAAACTCCTGCTGAAAGAACAACGTTGACGTTCTGGTGAAAATCAGAGAGAATCCAACATGTATTACATTGTGTATTGGTTCTAGCGCTTTGTTGTTTCTTAGTGGTCGATTGTGATGTTTTTGGATTTCTGGTTGTTCTATTGGCTGGTTGAGGTTTACATGCTTTTTTCTGAGTAAGCTACTTTTACATCTGTGCATCAGCTAAGTCACTTTAAGTCATGTCCATTCTATCGAACTGGGATTTGTCGTTTCTAGCAATAGCGTCTTAGACATTTTGCACCTAGTAAAAGATGACTAGTAAACAATCATGTGTGTCAGTTTTTTTGATGAACTGCAGATATCGTACCGAGCAGGGCTCTAAAGCCATATCATATCAACATGAGCACACCCAATGCGAACATAAAGCAACATGAGTTGTACAGTCGTCTTTTGAAGTGCAGTTCAGGCCAGTATTATCATTTCCGTATAGGCTTAGTGTGCCCATAGTAGAGTCTTCAATCGTAGACACAGGCGAAGAGTTCCGGACATGATCGGCAGACGAAAACAATCAATGAACTGGCCTAAGTGGCCCCATCATAGCAACATCTCCAAGCAGAGATTACGCCTCTAGTCTTGTACAGGAAGAAGGTGACTTGCATCAAATTTGTTTGGAAATTATGTGACCACATGGCATGTGTACACATGTGTTCCCATAAGAAACCTCCTCTTGAATAGCGCAACTCAAAAAGCACCGAATTCCCAGTGTAAACAGAACACAACCTGATGACTATCAACAGAACGACGCTATAATATAATATGCAACTTTCCAAACACAACAAAGCCTATCCGACGGGTTCAAGGCGTATTCATTGAATCCGATTGAAATCACTCTATCTGAGAGTTTTGTACTTAAACATACGAAAGAAAGGTGCGATCTGGAGGCACGCTGGATCGCACCCCGCAGCCCCAATAACCCACGCCGTCCTGAAGCCAAGATTTAGAAGACAGCCGTGGGTACACGGTCCGTGGTACCATATATATATATATATGCATATATACCGACACATATTATACATGTGTATAATTAAGTGTATGTACATATATATATATATATATATTTGTTTATTTATTTATTCATCTATATAGAGGTTTATGTTTATATCTGCGTTTGTGCTTTTATTTCTTTCATATGACTCTATACATTTGTTATGCTCGTGTTGGTTCCGGTGAACTGTTTTATAACAATACATGTTGCCGGGTCGGACGCTACACGCCATCTCGCCTGAGATTCCCAGGAGGGCAATCGACGCTTCAGTTCCATGCGCATCAGCGACGGTGATGCCAGCGCGTTTGGAATTAAGGTCCCGCTTGCAAGTACCCAGAACCGCCATGTGAGGGAGCGGCTTGCATGCAACATCAGCAAGTGTTTCGAGTCGGAACCGAATCCCTCGGGACTGTTTTCCGTGTCTTGCTGTGAGATGAGATCGGGTGCCTGCGGCAACACTGTGCATTCTCAGTCTCGTTGTAGGTTTTGATGTGATACCATCTAACAGAGTAACACAATATATTGCAGTATAGTATAGAATAGCATAGGCATAGGCTAGTATAGTATAACATACCAAAGTTTGGTGTAGCAAAATACTGCATTATAGGTATAGTACAAAGTGCTGTTATGTTATAGTATAGCATAGCATCATATTATGGTTCATTGTCGTGTTGTCTATAACAAGACACTGTAAGATCATTGAATAGCTTATTATAATATATTGTTATGTACGATCTCATCTTGTATTCCATTATCCAACATGATATTTTCTGTATCATGTATACTGCAAATTACAGAATGTGTGTGTGTGTGTGGTATTTCATTTTCTCCTGCTACGCTATACTGTAATATTTTACAGTTTGCTCTAACATATTAGAAAACATTATATACTACAACGTTATATCGTCGTTTATCATATAGTGTTATATCATACCCTATCGCATTTTGTTTTTTATGTTATATCATACTCTCGTATACCACATTATGATTATGTTCTATTCTCTTACATTCTAGTATACTACTATTTGTTTGTTTAGCATTATATACATTTCGGTATGGTTTCTTACATTACACATTTTGTTGTTTCTTTACATACTGTATGCCTTATGCTTACTTTAGCCATATGGCACCCCAGTCCTACTTCGAGGGGTTTGGCACACCGAGGCTCAACAAGTTCTTGGCGGCCGTGGAGCAGAACCCGAGGATGCTCGAGAAGAACGTGCGGCAAGCGAAACTCCTGAAAGTTGCGAAGGATCCAGGGAGCCTCAAGCATTGGAACAGGGGTTCGGATAAGGGTTTGGCCTTGAAGGGTTCATGTAAGGGTTTGTGGCGGTGTTTAGCATAATGAGGGTCCACAATAACTAGGGGAATAGATCAAACGGAATTATAGAGGGGTTGTATGAATAATATTGTTCACTATTCAGACAGGGGGCTGTTCGTGGGACCGGCATTGGACTTGAACGGGTTTAGGGTTTAGGAGTTCAAGTTAGGCTTTCAGGGTTTTAGGGTTTATTCATTGTGAGTTAGGAGTCTTGTCAGGGTTCAGGGATTTAGGGTTACCGGGTTTTGGCTTTCCTGGAGGAAGTCTCCGAGCTGAGCGTGTCGGACGTCAGCACAGACGTGTCCAACTTTGCTTCAAGCTCTTCAGAACTAAACCCGATAGATTTTAGGGTTTAGGCTATAGTGTAAACTCTAAACTCCCAAGACCCTAAGCCCTAAGGGACCCTAAGGCTTGTTTTTCTAAATTACCTAAACCCTTAACCCTCTGAACTGTCAGCAGCTGTACCTTAGGATGCTGTTTTGCTAGACACTGCGGCATCCTTGCATCCATGCAGCGCAGATCCGTCTTTGCATCGAGGGATGCACCCGTCTTTACTGTTGTCTCCAGGGTTCGCGGCTGAGTCTCGTGTCTGGGACGCATTTCACCGATTCACTGGCATGGGCCGAGCCCCCTGTGAGTTAAAGGTACCATGTCCGGCTGTGTCGCGCTATCTTGGCAGAGTCGGTGAACCTGTCAACCGTTCTCAAGTGAACGCCTGCTGTCAGAAGATCTTTGTAGAAGTTCGTCAGCAAATATTAGCAGCCGTGCACTATTTGTAGCTCTCACGACTTTCCCAAGGTTGCTTGCAGGATCTTGCAGGTCAAGCAATCCATTTTGGCATTTTCGAGTGTCGGCCTGCCAAGCTGCAGCCGAGCTGGTTCGGTCTTGTTCCATGCTTCCATCCAGATCCTTGCCTTCCGCACTGCCCCGACGCTGGAATCAGGCTTCTGTACATTTCACCAGTTCCACTTGATGATTGAATTCAGTTGATCGCTTGAGTTTGTGCGTCAAGTCATAGTCGTTGTGTGGTGGGTTGTGCTGGTGGTGATTTTCGTAGTCATGCTTGTATAGTATAGTCTGAGAGCGTGACCGTTGTCTTTGGTGATATCTTTTCAGCTGCAAATAGTCGTCGTCGCAGTCATGGCGAGTAGTTAATAGAGAATCTGCAAGAAAGAGAGGAAGCCTTCCAGGTTGGTGCCAATTTTGATGTCATGGTCGTGGAATCCTGGAATCATACTATATGGGCCGTAATAATTACGAATGCTATTTTTGGGGGCTCCTTATTATAATTATAGTATAGTGGGCCCCAAAACCCTATTCTAATTATTCAGGCCCCCATATTTTATTTCGGCATCTCCCTGGCGAGCGGAGACTTGCTACGGGCAGCCGTTTTGTGTTGATGCGGTCCGTGGTGGGCCATAGATTTAGATCTTCATAAACGCTTTTCAATATCCATTGTTTCAGTGGTGATGCTGGAAGCAGTCTTAGCGCAGCTTGTCAGGCATCTGTACACTTTGCACTTGTGGTTTGAGCTCCGTGTTTCTCTAGCGTGTTCGAAGGATGTGTTCCGTGTTTCTCTAGCGTGTTCGAAGGATGTGACACTCTGCATCGAGACTTCCAGTGATTTATGTAGTGTTTGTCCTACGTCACTCTTAGGTGTTTGCAGGACCAGACTACCCTCGGAGCTTGCCTGTTGTGGTCGTCACCGTAGTGCTACCAGTACTAGTACCAGTACCAGTACTAGTACTAGTACTGGTGGTAGTAGTAGTAGTACTGTTGCTTCCACCGTAGTAGTAGTAGTAGTAGTAGTAGTAGTGGTAGCTGTAGTAGCAGTAGTAGTAGTAGTAGTAGGAGTAGCGGTAGCGGTAGCAGTGGCCGTGGCCGTGGCAGTGGCAGTAGTAGCAGTAGTAGCAGTAGTAGCAGTAGTAGCAGTAGTAGCAGTAGTAGCAGTAGTAGCAGTAGCAGTCGTAGTGGTCGTGGTCGTGGTCGCGGTCGTGGTGGTGGTCGTGGTAGTGGTAGTGGTAGTGGTACTGGTCGTGGTCGTGGTAGTGGCAGTGGCAGTGGCAGTGGTAGTGGTTGTAGTGCTAGTGGTTGTAATGCTAGTGGTCGTCGTGGTAGTTGTAGTGGTCGTCGCCGAATGAGCAGCAGCAGGAGCACCCACGCCAAGCGTTGGGACGGACGAGGACTAGGATTAGGACGGGGACTTATGACCCGGAGCAGGAACAGGACTACGAGGTCGAACAGGGGTGCGACTAGCTAGGACGAGGAGAAGGTTGGGAGTAGGAAGGAGTATGGAGGGATGAGGAGGTATTAGGGTAGGAGAAGGAGTAGGGGTAGAAGTTAGAAGTATGAGCAGAAAGATCTAGGAATGCAACACTAGTTGCTGTTGCAGAATCAGTTGTCGTAAAGACGCAGAGCGACTGGAATCCGGACCGTTAGCGTCTCTAAGCTCCGATGGGTCGAGCCCTCGAGTGGACCAGCAGATCGTTTGCTTCTCAATTGTTGATCGGGAGACGAGGTTCCGCCCCGGACCATGCCCGCTCATGCAACTCCGTGGCCAACCTTGGCTTGCCGAGTCCTTGCAGTTGTTCTTGACGGCTGAAGTTGTTGCAATTACACTTGCTGCTGCTTGAACTGATTAGGCGGTCGCAGTATGGCTGACAGCGGCTGACAGTGGTGGTAAAATTCTACTCATAGTTATTCATGATGGTTAAGATGACGATATGGCTTAGAAGATCACGATGACGTGGTGATGAATGTGACAAGAAGAATATGATGCTTGTCAAGGTGATGGATAACATCATGAGGATGTAGGTGATGAGCTGGTGGCGAGGTCCAGGAGGTGAGCGGTAATGATGTTAATCACGTCGGGTGCCATCATCGGATACCCCCAGTACAAGCCTTTTCAATTCTTGAAGGAGTCAGTCTCCGCAACGTGTTACGCCGGGACGTTTTCTGGAGGAAGTCATGTCTGAGAGAACAGCTTGACAACGCGCACGGGCTTCCGGCGCTCTAGTATATTGTGGCTTGCTACTTCAGCTTCCTCGCTTTGTTTGGCACTTGTGCAATGGAAAATCTGCAAGAATGAGTGGGCGACCGGGACCTTGGTATGATATGTTCGACATCTCACTAGCGAGCCAAGAGACTTGCTACGGGTTTCATTTTGATGCCTTCCGTTGTGGTCAGTAGTGGGTCGCAGAGTTACATGAGACAGCTGCGCTCGTCGGCAACATCGCCACTTTGTCTTCGAGTTGCCCGTTGATAGCTACACATGAATCAGCGACTCGCTGCGAGCTTTTCTCTGGTTCTTGTTAATTCTTAGCTTTACTTTCACTGACTTTCGCATATGAGACCCAACTCCAACAATGAAGATGTGACAGAGGCTGAAGCAGGCTTGTAGCGTCGGTCCCTTACAGTTTACAGAGTCTTCAGTCATGGTGAAGATGAAGTGCCAGTTACTCGGGGTGCCGATCATCCTAAGTGAAGCCCGTTGTCCATCATACTTGTTTCTGTCATTGGTGAAGCAGAAGGAGAACAGTAATGATGCTAGGATTAATAACCACACTAGTAACAATAATGGCATATAGTGGTCATAGAGCTGCCGAGCCACACAGTGCCAAGATCGGAGAGAACCGCGCTCGACAGTCGCAGCCACTGTAGCACAGTGCTGCAAAGCAGTGCTTACAACTCGGACAAACAATAGTATTAACAAGAACAATACTAGTAATAATTACAATAGTAAGAAGAAGATAAAAATATATATATATATATATTACCAGCAAAAACTACAATAGTAAGAAGAAGATAGGATATATTGTCTAAAACAGGGTGACCTGGATTCCGAAGGCCGTTGCAGAGCAACGCTGGGGTACCTGGCATTACGCCACGAACACTTCCCGTGTCATGGAGTGCGCCGTGCAAATGGGTAGTTGTCAAAATTAGGGTTCCTTTTTGGGTACCCCAACTACCAGGTGCCGTACTATATTAGGGACCCAACAAGGGACCATGCTTTGACAACCACCCAAATATATCTAGGCTTGTTATGCTCAGCATCTAGTGCGATGTATACTTACAGTTACTTGCACTTTTGGGCATCCACTCCGAGAGTGCGCTGGACCATCACCATTACATGCGGATTCATGTTGTGAAAAGAATTACGATGCGCAGCATCGCTTCGATGATCGCGACAAGTATGTTTCCCCGATTCCAAGCTGTCAGGAAGCAAAATTTTACAAAAGCAAAAAACATGCTTCTGTCAGGTTCCTACCAGGCCTTATGAGTAACCAAGAAGGGATGTGTCCAGATATGTACATTTACATGCTTGCGTCCATGACTCGGCGTCCCGCTGCGTGTCTGTGTGTTTGTGTGTCTGTGTCTCTGTCCGTATCTGTGTGTGTGTGTGTCTGTCTGATTGTTTGCGTTTGTGTTTGTTTGCGTCTGAGCATGGATGTCTGCGCATTTAATGCGTATATACGACAGCAGGGTCCGAAAACTCACTTTCTCTGTGAGTCGTGCTTCCGGCGTAGTTTCGGCCGCAGTGAGCTGTAAACCTGAACCATGAGCCCTGAACCGACCCCTCATCCCCAAAACGCCAACGCAAGGGGCAAGTTCAAGCCACAGGCCCCTAAGCCTTAGCTGTAATTCCGAAGCCCCCCAACCCCGTAATCCCATGGACAGATGAATGCCAGGAGATTACGAACCGGATCAACTCCGAATTGGAGGTGGGTCTTTTTGGGGGCTTCTGCAGGATTTTCGCGACGAGCGTTTAGGATTCACACGAGGGCTGAACCTGAAACCCGAAAGCCTCGAGCAACAGCCCTAAAACCCCAGACACTGAAGCCCGAAACCCTAAAACCCTCAAACCCTGAAGCCCTAATGTAGGAACCTGATTAAGAAACCTGGGGCCTTTATTAGTGTTCCTTATATGAATCCTACTATTTTGGGGGTTATAGGCCCAGGGTTTCTTAATCAGGTTCCTTTATAGATCCCTTATAGTACCCTTATAGATCCCTTATAGTAACCCTTAGAGACCCCTTTAAAGGAACCCTAAAAAAGGCCCANGCCCAGGGTTTCTTAATCAGGTTCCTTTATAGATCCCTTATAGTACCCTTATAGATCCCTTATAGTAACCCTTAGAGACCCCTTTAAAGGAACCCTAAAAAAGGCCCAGGGTCGTCGTCTACATTAACCTAAAACCCCGACTCCTCAACCCCTAAATTCCCTGAAACCCTAGGTTCCTGAGTACTACCCTTTTGCCCTTTTTGGTTTAGGGTCCCCTTATACCGTGTTTAGGGTTTAGGGTTTAGGGCTTATTAGAAACCAAATAGTAGGAAAAAGGGTACCCTTATTATAAAGGGGTTACTCAGGAACCTAGAACCTACGCCTTGATCCCGCGAGGCAGATCTGGCGAAGCGCAAGCAAGCCCAGCGGAACGTCCACCAGCTCTTCAATGAGGCGACGTAAAGAGGGCTCGGGGCTTGTAGCGTTGGTTTAGGGTTTTAGGATCTTAGTAGCTGAGTGGATACACTTTACACTTTTTGGGATACTATTACCCACTATAAAACTAAAAAGTGTACAGTTTTTGGTGCTTATGAACTCAGCAACTAAGGGATTTTAGGGTTTTGGATGAGGCTCTTTGCGGAAATTCCGGGGCCGAAACAGTTTCAATTAGGAACCTTGAGGAATATCATTGTATATGAACCGCAATAATGAGACTTGGGTTTCTTAGGGCTCCATATACCCTGCAAAAGATGTTTACATTCCCGACAGGGTTTAGGGTTCAAGGGTTTAAGATTTAAGGGTTTAGGGTCTGAGGTTGTAGGGTTTAGGCTTCTGGGATGTAGGGTTTATTGGTTTCGGGTTTAGGGTTGATGTGGTTTGAGGGTTTGATGAGGGTCCAGGGAGGATATTGTCGTTGTCTCAAACACAGCATGACCCGATGGAGCCCAAACCGAGAAAATCAAGGTAATTTGGGCCTAGAAGTAGAGTAGGTAACCTTTAACTTTTTTGGGGTAGTATAACCCTATATAATCCTCATATTATAAAAAAGGTTAACCTTTAGTTCCCCATGGTACCCGACAAGTAGGCCTGGGGTTGCGGGTTTCGAGTAGTTCAGCTATAGTAAAACTTGGCAGGCATATGGCGACTCCCTGCTGCTTGCCAGGTTTGATTCCTCGAAGCCAAGTTAGCTGTGTTGATGCCTTGGGGCCTTCTTCAAGTACCTCGTACAGGTGCAATATCTGGGCTATGGAGTACCATACGTTAATACTTTTGGGGGACCTGTTACTTCAAGGGATCTATTCTGAAATAAAAGTCTGTGCATTTTTCTCCCCGGTTACTTCAAAGCCCAGATACAGTAACCCAGTATATACGTAGTTGAGCCCCCAGAGCAGCATGCAGTACGGTTGATGATAAAAATCCTGCATTAGCCATAACAAGGAATATACCATAATTCTCATAGTCTAGGGTCCATAAGGTAATGCAAGATTTATATCATCAGCAGTAGGAACGAGTACTCTGGCTCAAGTGTTGCCTCCGGTCTGATGTCACCCCTTCAGGGCCTTACTAGCAGAATCCCTAGTTGAACCCTTCGCTTTCAGGGCCTGAGAATGCAACTGCTTATCTAGTAATCTAGTACTAATGTGTCGTTCCCTAAGCTTTATGTGGGGTCGTTTGGGGTCATTTGTCAGGTCAATCTCCTGACGGTGGATTGGTCCGCCACCACTTCGAAGGAGGCTGAGAAGATGTCGGAAAAGACCGGCAGAGAGAGGGTTTCGGGTTTAGGGGTATATCGTTTAGGGTTTAGGGTTTGGAGGAGTGGCACTTACTTTGTGTTTTATGTATAGGCTTTTGGGGCTTACAGGGGTCTGGATGCTCAGATGATCAGGTATTATAGGGGCCTTATTATCTAATAATTACCTATATTATCTGGGTGGAACCTTATTCTAATTATAGTATATGGGCCCCAAAACCCTATTCAAATTATTAAGGCCCCTATATCATAGTACCCTCATAGGTCCCTTATTATAATAACCCTTATATAGACCCTTTTAAAGGGACCCCTCTTCTAATGATTAAGGCCCCTATATTAATGTAGGAACCTGATTAAGTAACCTTGGGCCCTTATTAGGGTTCCTTATATGAACCCTACTATTTCGGGGGTTATAGGCCCAGGGTTTCTTAATCAGGTTCCTTTATAGATCCCTTATAGTACCCTTATAGATCCCTTATAGTAACCCTTAGAGACCCCTTTAAAGGAACCCTAAAAAAGGCCCANGCCCAGGGTTTCTTAATCAGGTTCCTTTATAGATCCCTTATAGTACCCTTATAGATCCCTTATAGTAACCCTTAGAGACCCCTTTAAAGGAACCCTAAAAAAGGCCCAGGGTCGTCGTCAGCGTTTGGCATCCAGCGTGCGGATGCTCCAGGGTTGCCGGCCTCGTGTGCCGGCTGCTTGGGTAGTTATAAGGGCTCCTTTGAGGGCCCCTTTAAAGGGATCTATAGGGATTCTACAAGGGTATAGGGTTTAGGGCCTACTTTCAGGCAGGTTCATGGGAAGTTATAAGTGGGGTTATAAAGTCCCTTATATATGCTTGAACCATAGTGATCCTACTTATAACCCTACTTATAACTACCCATGAACCTCCAAGTAGGGTTCTGCGCTTCCGGCTCAAACCCCCGGCCCTAAAGCGATGAGGGTTGCTGAGTTCGGTGATTGAGAATCTTAGTCTCAGGTACATTTCTGCATGTATCTATTGGTTTATGTAAACACCAATCATATATATATAGAGAGAGAGAGAGAGAGCATTTGCATTGCTAACATTGAAACAATGCCGCCGGAATCTAACAGAACTTGCCAAGCTTATAAAGTAGATGGCCGACGAGAGTCTAGGCTTTAGGCATTCGGATGGGTGCAAGTTTACCAATACCTGGGAAAACTCAAACCCATGACAACACCAAACGTCCCACCTGCAACTTGTAATTGAAAAGTATTATTTTGTCACTGGACTGCCCATGTGCCTTTCTCGCCTTAGCCACAAAGATTAAAACCCCGAAGCGCATGGCCCTGGAGCCCAAACGTTTGAAGCCCACTGTAAACCCCGAAGCGCTACAAGCTCAAAGCATAAACCCAAAAGCCCTGAATCCCATGGTCACTCGCAACTATTGCTGTGACTACAAGCACCAAGCACATACTGCGTCGACCGTCCATTCCAACGGAAGTATGATGAGGTAATAAAAATGTTGCCATAAGGGCTATATACTATCTGGGTTACTGCAAGGATTGCTACAGAGAGTTCCTATAAGGGTACTTCCCTCGGAGGCCACTGTGCCCTCAGCGCCGGCACCCCTGCCACCACGACTTGTGCTTCCGGAGGTCCCTTGAGGGGTTAGGTTCTGGGTTTGGGGGTACAGGCATAGGTGATCTAAGTGCCCCAGTAGTACCCTTTTACCCTTATTAAAACCGAATAGTAGGAAAAAGGGTACCCTTATTATTAAGGGGCTACTGGGGAACCTAGTAATGGGCCTAGCCTTCTGGCTCCCGAATATGATTTAAAGGAATATTCCTTACTTCCCTTATAGAACCCTTATAGATCCCTTTATAAGGAGCCCTTTAAGGAACCCTTTAAGGAACCCTTAGCCTTTTGGGTCCAGGCTTCTAGCTTTTCGAGAGTCGGGCGGTTACTGACGAGAACTTTAGAGTTTCCGGGTTTGGGACTTGGGAGTTTCCGGAAATTAGGGGTACCTTATTTTGGGGTCCTTATAATGAGGATCCTACTATTTAGGGTACCATATTAGGGTCCGCTATTTTCGGAAACTCCCATTTGGACTTCTGGTGTTGTAGTTTATTTGGAGCTTCCGGTGTTGGTGTTTGTTTAGGGTTTCCTTAGATAGTGAACGGGGGAACTTTAAACTTTTTGGCCTTATATATTAGCTCTATCTTAGAAAGTTTGAACTTTTTCGGGCCCGGTTGTTGAAGAAGAGAGTTTCGGGTTCAGGGGTTATAACATCAAGGTTTGACATTTCGCAGAACTGCCAGCCAGTATTGCTTGTGTGGTCCATATTCTGTTGATGTGACAGGGATCCTGTGCACGATGTGGAAGCTTTCGCTATTTCAGAACATCGCGGCGATCAGTTCGATGCTTATGCGAGTTCACGTGCTGAGCCCACTGGTGCCTGAACCACAAACCATCCCCAACCCACCCTAAACCCATACAAGCCCCTTAGAACGCCCTACCACCTGAAAAGAAACACACACACACACCCACCCTGGGCCTCAAACCTTTAAACCCCAAACCTTGAAGCCCAAGACCTTGACTTCCAGAACCCGAATCCCGAACAACCCTAAGCGCACAACCTAACACAAGTTCATAAGACACCACAGTCACAACACCCTGAGGAACTCCTGTAACCCTAAACCCTAAACCGCCTCAAAGGTGCCCTGAACCCCCTAATCCCCTGAACTCCCCAAACCCTAAACCCGTAGCCCTACCAGGACCCCCCCAAAGTACCCCTTAATAGAGCCCTTATGGTCCGGAACAGTGGGTATTTGGGGTATATTAAAGGGTAGTTGGGGGGTCTAGGTAAACCCAAACCCTAAACCCTAAACCCTTAAATCCTAAGCCCCTAAACCCTAAACCGTCCCAAACCCTGAAACCAAAGTTCTGTGCACGCAGAGGTCCGCCCCGAGCAGCCTCCCAGCGAAGAGCCGCCCGCGCCAGAGCCTTCGCCACCTCCCGAGGCGGTGGTTGCTGATGTTGTTAGTATTATTATTACTATTCGTGTTACTGCAATATTGTTATTTCTATTTTTGATGAATAACATTAGTATTAGTAGTATTGTTGGTATATTTCTTCAGCCTGTTGTGAGTGTCTATGTTTTCACATGTCCCAGGAATTAGGATTTGAAGTTTGTGGTGTCTCAATATGAACTGGAGGTCAGCGTTTGGAAACTGAAGGGTTTAAGAGGGCTCGAAGGCTTAACCCTAGACCCTAAACCCTAGACCCTAAACCCTAAACCCTAGATCCTAAACCCTAAACCCTATAGACCCTAAACCCTAAACCCTAAAACCCGGGGAAGGCTTAGGCGTGTTAAGATTTTGGGTTTAAGGTTACCGGGCTTAGGTCGTTCTTCGGGTTCCCTTAAAGGATCCCGTAAAGCAGCCCTAAACCCAGGTACAACCCTTAAAGGAACTATGAACCCGTATAGAACCCTGAAAGCAACCCTTAGAGGAACCCAGAAAAGAGCCTTGAATAATTAAAGGAAGCCTTAAAGGCATCCATGAAGCAACCGTAAACCCTGCAAGAACCCTTAAAGGAACCCAGAACCCGTAAAGAACCCTTCAAAGAACCCTCGATCCTCATAGAACCCTTAAGAAAACACATATACGGAATCTTGGGTGTCTTCGATCTCGGGAATCAGCTTAAGGCTTAAGGTTGCACTTACAGGGTCATGCAGGGTTTAGGGGTTAGGGCAGTTTAGGGTTCGGCTGTTTAGGGCTTTTTAGGGTTTAGGGCCTGAGGTTTTGTTTACTTGTTTACAGGTTCAGGGGACTTAGAAAGTAGGTGACGTGTTTTTTAAGCTCCCTAAACCCTAAACCCTATAAACCCTAAACCCTATAAACCCTATAAACCCTAAACCCTAAGAGTCGGGGCTTAGGGTATTTAGGGCGACTCACCCCTAGCCCCTGAACCTTAGACCCGAGCACCTGAAGCACCCCAAACCCCTAAACCCCATTGCAAGGCTTAAACCCTCGGCCCTGAATTTTTCTACTTTAGGGGCCTCAATAGTTAGAATAGGGTTTAGGGTTTAGGGTTTGGGTTTTGGGGTATATTATGCCATAGTTATAAGAAGGAGCCCCATAAAAATAGTACAGGTAATTATTTAGGCCCCTATTGTATGCTCCAGAGGCTTCCAAGGAAGCTCCGGCACCGGCAGAAGCTCCTCCGGCAGAGCAGGTCCAGTGGCAGTTTTTGGGTTTTAGGGTTTTGGGCTCGGGATAAGTTGGTTTTTGGGTTTAGGGTTCAGGGCTTTGTGGGGTGTAGTCTGTAGCGAAACCGGGTTCAGTAGCACATGTTTCTCTCGACTTCCCTTGCCTTCTCTGTTTGTAAACATGAAGAAGAAGAAAAGGCTACCCTTTCTTTTGGGTGTTGCGTTGAGGCTTCGGGTCTGGGATGGTGTCATGGCCCAGGGTTCTGGCCCCAGGGTTTGGGTCTTTGGGCTTGAGGTTCCCCCTAAACCCTCAACCCTAAGCCGCCCTAAGCCCGAAGCCATCCCCCTCAACCTTGGTGAGGTGGTGCCAAAGCCGCGCACCAGTCGGCGCGAACCCAAGCAGAGTGCACTGAAATGCCACGAAAGCCGTAAGCAAGCCTGACATGGTCGTAGTGTCGTAATTCATGAAAGTTCTTGGAACCTTGGAAGGTACTATAGGGGCCTAAATAATCACCGATTCTATTTTGTGGGTTCCTTATTATAATGATAGTGTAATGGGCCCCAAAACCTACTCTCATTACTAAGGCCCCTACATTTCAGGTGCTTGTTAATGAAGCTTTTCGGGGAGGAAATACGTGCCTGCATCCTGACCTTGCAATGGATGTCTTACGACACCCCCAAAAAATCTGTGGCGCCAAAAGCCACCACTCTTCTCGCACTCTTTCGACAAGTGCTTGACTCGTTCAGACTGGACCCTTAGCCCTAGGCATGCAGGGATGCGGACTTCGTTTTTGAGTGTTCACTGCTTCAGGGCCCTGGGTATAGAGTCGAGCCAGCAGACATATAGTGGTTTACGGGGTTTGGAAATTCCCACTTCTCCCACCCGAAATGCCCGGTTTGGGGCAAGCTCTACACCCTTCGTGACAGCGTGCAACTCTCTTTGTCCCAGAAGGTGCTGAACATGGCTCTCCAGGACCAGAATCGGCACAAGAGCTTGGAGTCGATCTTCAACGAACTCCTGGCCATTGTGAGCTCCATCACAGGATCGCACTGGCGAGCCCATGGCTTTCGTAGCATGGCGGATCGTTGCGAGTTTTGAAGAGGGATGTCCTGCTAAAAGCCTTGGAGGATGGGGGTCCGGGTACCATCTCGAAAGCGCCAATCCAAGCCCCTGAGGCGGAGGAGGTCAGGCTGTTATGGACACTCCAGGTCTTCGCCCGTTGACTCAGGGTTTAGGGTTTAGGGTTTAGCAACCCAACACCATGTCGACACCTTAACTTCGCGACTCGGAACCTGAACCACGACACGACCGGGCATGTGAAGATACCAACTCTTTACGCTCGCAGGAATTTTCTGTGGAACGAATCCACAGTCGATCCGAATCTTATCGAAAACTTGAGCCATCTTCCCGACCTGATATTGAAGCGACAAATTCTAGACCTTAAAGCCCCGTCGCCTAAATGGCCAGCCCCAGACCCTGTTCCCTAAACCGTACACCCCAAACACTTTTCCTAAGCCCCTGTTCCCTGGGTGTGAGGGGGCCGGATTCCTGAAGCACATCTCAGACGCCCATTCGCCTATGCAATGGCTTACCATACAGCGGTTCTATTGACAATCAACCACTATGATTTAGGATTTAGGCACTTGGGCTTCTCGCCCTTTCTCCTAAATAAGTCCTAGACCCGGGACCCTGCTGCTCCAACGTTAAACCACATTTTCCTTAGGCGTAAGCCCTGAACTCTGCCCATTAAACGTGAGAGAAGATTGCCCAACCCTGAACCCCAAAAACAGACCGCCATAGTAGCCCCCGTCAGGGTTTAGAGTTGAGGGTTTAGGGTTCAGGTAGCCTCCGTAGCCTCTAATGAGGAATATGAGGCCCCTTCAAGGAGACGCTGGACATGGCATTCACGAAACTGTGACGGTAGAAGTTAAAATCCCTGAACCCGTAGAGCCTCAACCCTATATTGCCCTTAAGCCTTAACCCCTAATTCCTACACCCCAAATACCCCCGGAAACTGCGAACCCTAATTCCTGATGTCCCTGCACCATAGCTCTGCAAGGAAAAGAGCGAAACCTGCCGCCGCATCCGAGGCCGCCGTAAGGCTCTCGTCGTTGGATATGCAGACCCGGGGCATTCAAACTCTCAAGCCTAACATAGGGGCCTGGAGCAGGGTGAAGGATTTTGGTTTGAGGGTTGAGCAGGCTGGCAGGTAAGATTTAAGGGGCTTTGATGTGATGGGTGCTGAAGCAAGGCATGGGCAAACCCTGTCCAAAGCTCTACACGTAGTCTCGGTAATCACAACACCTCTTGTCATCGCGTCATCTAACCGAATGGTATTGCTTAGGGTTCCTCGACTGGGTTCCTCGTTATAGTCATAGTATAGTATACCCCCCAAAACCCCAAATCCTAAATCCCAACCGCCCTATTCTAATAGCTCCGGCCCCTATATTATACACCTTACCCAGAGAGCCCAATACCCCTTAATTAAGGAATATGGCTTAAATTATAAAGGGCTTCATATTATGATTTAAGCTATAGTCCTTAATTAAGGGGTATTGGGCTCTCGTGTTGTACAACAAGATCACGCGCCGAATTTGTGCTGAAATGATGGTTTCTTGAAATCTAGGGTGTGTTTTTGGTTTTGCAAGGCTTAATAACGGAGCTCTATATCGGGGTTAGGGGCGAAGGGGTACCTTTCGGAGTGATTCTCATCGCTTGTCCTACTATTTGGCGTCTTTAGCCGGGGGGCCTTACTTTTGAGGTTGTTGTACACATGATACTCCGGAATCTTAAATACGGATCCAATTTGCTCGGGTCTATGTTATCGGGGTTTATAAATATACACACATAATAAAGGACTCCATTATCTTGAGAGTTCAATGTGGGCTCTCCTATTTTTGTGCCACCCACCCAATTCCCGAGGCAGCACCGCCTCCTGCCGTCCAAGCTGCAGCTATGGACTTGCTGGAGGCGCTTCGTTTGGGATTAGGATGTTTACTAGAAAGTTGGAACATAGTTTTAGGAGGATTCATGCTGGGATTCCCTTTGCTTTACTTTAAGGGCATGAGGCTAATTGATGTTCCAACTTTCTAGCTTCTACTGTACCTTTTTGCGGATCCACAAACGAGCCTCGTAATGACAAGCCCTAAGCAAGGTAGGTTAAATTGCTTAGGTAGAGCATGAGAGCATGGGTTGAAGCTCAGTGGCCTGGAGTTGCCTGGGCTTTGGAGTACCATACTTTATACTTTTTTCTTAAAGGAACCATTATGAAATACAGGTTTATACTTTTTTCTCCCTGGTTACTTAAAAGCCCAGTTGCTGGAGTTGATGGTCTAGAGCTTAGAATAAACCGTCTAGGGTTAAGGTTTCTTTTTGTTGGGGGGGTTTAGGGTCAAGGGCTTATAAGTGACTGAGTTTCAGGTGAGTTTTTGGGGGTTCAGGGGTTTAGAGTTTACAAATTAGGTTTCGGGGTTGAGGGTGGAGAACTCGAGGTTTAGGGTGTCAGTCGGTGTGGGTCCCTGGAAAACCCACAAAGTAGATGGCAGCTCCCTAAACGCTAAACAACGGGTATTCGGGTTTACGTTTTCAACTTAAGGGAAGGACAATGTTCATGCGTCAGTGCCCGGAAACATGTTGTGGTTTTCCGCACCTCCAAGCTCCACACGATCTTGGAACCCCCCTAAACCCTAAACCTATATCCTCCAACTCAATGCCCTGATCAACGAGCCTAAGTTCTGTTGTTGAGGTTCGAAACCCAGTTCTGTACGAGTAGACGAGCAGTCCCTAAAACCCCTATGACTGTGTCTTGATCTAGTGTACGTAATGGAAGTGGAACTGACTTGTCAACATGCCTCTGAATCCCTCAAACCTCTAATATAGGGGCCCAAACAACTGCCAAATATGATTGTGGTGTTCCTTATTTCAGTAGTATAATATGCCCCAAAACCCTATTCTAATTACTATCATTGGCCGTTTGCACCGAACCAGAACAACAGGGATTAGATCTACAGGGCTTGTTCGACAGGATCGGCAAATTTTGACAAATAAAGACAAATAAAGACAAATTAAAGACAAAT